>SNQJ01S0088291.1:26916-46733 GCA_010110895.2 Picea sitchensis
TATTTCTCATATATTGTGCATGGTGTATTGTGGTGTATTGGTGTAACTCTTATACTATTGTTCATTAATCATTGGATATAATTGAATGGTTTAAGTATAAGTTGAAAAAGTTTTTTAAATTGTACTTGATACTGATTCACCCCCCTCTCAGTATCAACATGTTCTTGTGAGTACATGCAATTGTGAGATATATTGTGAAGGTCCAAAATTATACAAAGACTCTTGTTCATTTTATTGCTTTTATCACCATTAGAACGCATTCACTTTGCTAGTTGAACATCATAGGGGACCCACAAAATCCCCAATGTTCCATACACTTGCAGAACCTCCCTCCTCTTTTAGCAAGAATTCCTAGTCTTGCCAACTCATTGACTCAACCCTCTCACAGCCCGGTGAGTGCTACTATATTGGGGTCATCTTTGATTGGTTCCATTGTACTTGGGTCCACTTCCCAAGGTCATCCATCCACTAACTCTCCTTTATAAGGAAGTAGGGGGTAGACTTCTTCTCAAGAAGGAATTACAACCCCACCCAACCCCCCTCAAGGGTCAGGTTCACAAACCACTCACGCCATGACTGGAAACAATCCTCCACCACCACTCAAGATGCCATATTTAGCCTCCCTCAACATACCAGATCTGAGTAAGATCACCAATGATCCTATATTGCATGACCCCACATGGCCTACAATGCCTACCAAACTACCTTCAGACATTCCCAAGTTTGAATGAAAGGTAGGAGAAGATCCTACCAACCATATCATGACCTTCCACCTATGGTTCTCTTAAAACAACATCATGGACGACTCCATCCGATTAAGGTTATTTCAGTGCACACTCACAGGCCCATCAACCAAGTGGTATGTAGATGAAAAATCAAGGTCCCATGTGACTTTTGAATCATTGGCCAAAACATTTTTGACCTTCTTTCAACTACCAATTCTCCACAACAATGGTCTAGAATTTCTCTCTGAGTTTAAAAAATCCTCAGCCACACATATTGCTGACCACATTCACGAATGGAGTCGACGACCTAGTCTATGCAAAGAAGAAACCACCAAAGAACAATGCCTTTATTGGTTTCTCAGATCACTCATCTCTCTCCTTGCCAAATATGTGGCCTCCACCTTTAGCCAAACTGAAGCATAATCCATCAGCAAGGCTCAACAATACGACCTCATTTATGAACAGTCATGATACATATACATAGTACTACCTGACCCCCAAGACCCGTACCATTCGGCCAGGAAAAACCTGGGATGTCTCACTTAGCGGATGGATTGATCGGTAACACAACACACCACAATCCATAACCCCAACAACCACCTATGTATGGTACACCTCAATATCCACTGATATATGGAGGACCTCCTTATTATCCTCCTCCCCCTTATCAACAACCATACCATGTTTCCCTTCCTCCACCCATAAGTGGACCCTTGCTGACACCCATGATGTTCCCAACTGTTCAATCGATTTCTGGTAACCCCTCTACCTCATCTCACACCCTAAGCACTAGTGAAATAGCTACACCTTCCTATGTACCCTACAGATCATTGCCACAAAATAATCAGTATTTCCCATTTCCTGGTCTTCCACAACCCACTTCTCCTCCACAATGACAACCACATGCTGGGGTTAACTTTGTTCATCCCTCTCCCATTCAACAATTTCAAAATTTAGAACAACTGAATACATAAAATCCAGCCCATCAGTCGAATAATGCCAAAAATAAAGGAAAAAACAAAACAATAATAACCCAGGACCAAGGGAAACAACCCCCAACAAAACCAACCTACTGAGGGCAACCAGAATCAGGGGAACTAGAAAGCCCAAGGAGGCAATAACAACAAACGCCAAGGGAGGAATAACAACAACCTCCAGACTAATTTCCCTTGTTCTCTTTGCAGTGAGAATGGCCATTATACTCACCATTGCCCCCAAATTTCTAACTTCAAATGGATGAAATATTCCATGGATGTGCCACGTCCTCTAGCGCCACTTGCCCCTCAACAGGCCCCACAACAGTTTTTTCAACAACCACCACCGACGGTATTGCAAAACCCCATTCCACATCAAGGTGTGATTAATACCCAGTGGGAAATGCACCCTACCCCACCACAAATGGGATAGTATCAAAACCCTGGGAATCCAGCAGATCGCACTATCCTCCTCACTAGCGAAGAAGAAATTCTTCTACAAATGCACAATCGTCAATACAACACACCCCTTGAATCTACTCCCACCACTTTAGAGGCAGCTCCATTTATAGTCGAACAACCTTTGATGATTCCACGCCCTAACACTGAACCACCCATTCATATTCCTTGCATCCCATTATGGCGGAATGTCAACAACCCTCAGGCTAGAGAGACAAACAATTATAGTTTGGTCGATGACTTGGTGCAATATCCTGCAACCATGTTAGTCTTTGAGGTCCTCCAAACCTGTCCCACTCAATGGAAATCATTTTTTTCCACCTTGGGGGAAGTCGAACCTATTGATACTAGACTCATCCAATTTGATCTAGATTGTGGGGAACCCTGTCTCCCCGCTCTGGTAGCTTTCTAGATACCAGTCAAAATTCAGAACATCACAGTTCATCAATGTATCATCGATAAAGGTGCATCCACATGCATCGTGTCCAAAACGGTATGGAAGAAACTTGGCTCCCCTAAGCTAATACCATCCACGATCACTTTGAGAGCTTATGATGGACGACCATCCTCTCTTGAAGGGCTCTTGCAAAATTTCCCCGTTGAACTCGGGGGAAAAGCCATTCTTATTGACATTGAGGTTATCGATGCTTCACTTGGTTACAACATCTTGTTTGGATGTAGCTACATGTACACTATGAAATTTGTGGCCTCTTCTGTGTTTCAAAAGATGATGTTCCCCCACAACGGGAAGATCATCACCATTGACCAAGTTTCACATTACGATCCCAACCCTTCCTCCAACATCGATAACATCCTACCTCTTGTCCACACTAATTATGATGCCTACCCACTCATAGATATGGGCCCCAAAATTTTCAAGGACCCATCCTTGCTAGGGACATACAATGGAGCACCACCACTCATACATCCCTCAGCACAAGTGTGTGTCGCATCTTCCGATGGAACTAAAACTGGCAATACCATCCCTCCCATGGAGTCTTCTCCACCCCTTGATGTCCCACTAGTGGAAGAAATCCTACCTCAGACATTAGATAATAACCCTATGACACATCTTACCATTGATTTCACCCTTCCCCAAGGGAAAATCACGGTTTGGGAGACCATCCCCCAAGCCATCACTCAAATCCCCTTCTTCTACCCACCACTGGGTGTAAAATATTTTCAGGTAGTCGCCACACTTACTCTTCCCAACATGGTGCTTTCCATTCCAGTATGGTATCTACACCCACCCGCGATGGTCCCTCAACCATCCCTCCCTCCCAAATATGAGGGAATCCTGATGCATATTCCAATACTAACTCCAACCACACCACCTTCACCCCCACCTACCAACACCACCTCCATATCTGGGGGCAGGCGGAAGAAGAAACATCCCACTGCTCCACTTCCTCCCTGAGTTCAAACCTCCTTGTGCACTATGCGAGAGAGAAGGCACCCTACAAATAGATGTCCCTCTCTCCCCGAGTTACGCAATTTGATCCAACTCCCTCGATAGACCACATCGCCCATCGCTTCACCAAGCACACCTAGAACTACCACTGCGTCCCCTATAATAGGCAGTAAAGAGTTGCGAACCAAATTCGCATGTGCTATCTATTCAGAGTATGACCACTATACTCATCATTGCCCTGTGCTACCCCATTTTCGATAGACACTAACAACAGTATGCCAGAGCTTTCAGTAAGACCTCTCTCCACCCACGTCATCAAGTATTTGAGTCACTGACATCCATTATTTCACAACCTCATTCAATGAATGGATGAGATGTCCTTTCTCTCTCTGTGACTCACTTGATCATTTCACCTGCTAGTGTACCATGAGCATTGAATACAGGCATCATCAAATGGCCCTTATTCAAAATCCTCCAATCACCCCACTTTTGGTGATGACAGTGATTCCCCCTACTCCATCTCTACATATTGTTCATATTATCTCTCCTAAGCCTGAGGCACTTCCCACTCCTCCATGGTTCATGGATAGCCTATATGAGGATTTTCCCCCAAATCCCCCCAATTCTTCGGTTCATTTACCCCAGAAAATCTTATGCCCGACAACAATTTTTAACCCACAGTATCTGGACATTTGTCTTATGTCAAGCACTCCATCGCACCATAGTTGCGATATCCCCTCTACATCTTCACCTCTTGAAGATAATCACATGGTGACAGTCACCAATGTTCATTTCCTAGGGAACCATCCATCCTCGGCCTCAGGGGAGAATTCTCCTCACATCACGCCTAGGTACGCATACTCATGTTCAAAATTATCGAATAACTGTTATATGTTCTTTATCTTTAGATATTGTTCACGTCGGGTATTCGGTTTTCATGTGTGCAGGTACTTGGTCATCACCCACCAGTGCAACCCCTTCAGGTATATGATCGACACAGGCATGTAATCATTCCCTCTGAATATCAATTGCATCTGCCAGTCACACCCTCTGACATTTTCCTATAGGATCCCCACATCTGGATCTGTAGTACTCTCACCTCCACAACATTTTCAGTATTGTCACCTGGTAGAACTCTCCCCTACATGAGTTGTCCCATTCATAGTTCCCTTTTGGTACTTTGACACTCATGTTGCTTTCACCCCCTAGGGATGGGAGTCCCAATAGTCTTACGCATGTTTCAGAATCAACCACATACTCCTTCTCCTCATTTTTCTATCTTTCCCAATGGACTCCCAAGATATCTCCTCATGGTTCAAATTTGACTACACCTCCATAGTATCATTAACCCTCCATTTCATCCACAATCAATTTTGCCATCCGCATATTGCCTTCCATTCATTTACTTCATACAAAAACTCACGTATGGGTCCCCCACCCCCCACTAGTTCTCCACACAACTTGCACCCTCACAGGCCAATCCATCTTCCACTGGGGCACTCATGTCTGTATCTGCACACTTATCCCAAATTATTATTTATTCATTTGGTAATTGTACAAAGCCTTTATTTCCAGCATTTACATAGCTTTTTGTTGTCTCCCTTAGCGACCTTATTTTTCGGCAACGCAACCCCTATCACCCTTGGTTGGGGCATTCATTAACTTCTACTCTTGTTGACAAATACATAAACCCTGAGTATCCCATAGTTTATATACCTTTGATCTCTGAGTTTGTCCACTTTGTCACGCCTCTGGCACAATTTAACCCATGTCTAGTTGTCCCCCTGACGCTAGATTCAGTTTCACTGTTGCTACCACTCATACTTCACATATATCCCCAACCAAGGACATTCTTGAGCCTCACTACACCTTGACTTTGTTCATGTACCTCATTAGTTCCTGATCTCATCTAGTGGATTTCATGAAGCCCTTTGCTTCTTGGAGTCGTGTCTCCTTTTCTGTCGACATTAGCACAGTTTCTAGAAGGGAGATAGTATATTGACTCCCATTACCTTTAAAATGAGGAGTCTCAAATGACACAGAGAGAAACATCATTTCTCTTTGTTGTCGTTGACCCCCATAACATTCGACATCAACACAATCTCATGTTCCGGTGGATCTTACTTTGTGATTATTGCAGTTTTTTTACACTAGTCGAAGACCTCTGATATTTGTTGGGCCATCAATGCCTGTGAGTCATCGACACTTATTACAGGTGTGATTGCTTCTTTTCAGAGTATTTTCACCTTCATTTAGGCCCTCAAAATGGCCCCAAAATTTAAAAACTGCTAAAAATAGTAAATTGCCAAAATTGCCAGAAATTTGTTTTGAGCCAGTCGAAAAAGGTGAGTGGCCACCGGTATCCACCTAGATCAATCCTCCCTCCTTAGGAAGCAATGGTATCCATTGCGTTGAGTTCCCGGGGGCGAGGGAAAAGCGTTTGCTGAATCTGTATCTTGGTGAGCTGCTTGCCTTGCTAGAGACGCCACACTGCTCAGTTTGTGGAAGTCTGTCACGAATTTGTTGAGGTTGAGGTTTTTCAACAAGTCAGGCTACATGAGAGGACAGTGTGTAGAAGGAATCTTTGCACTTTTTTGCAACCTTTCCGACCTTCTTCTATTGGATAGAAGGTGCAGGGGGCAAGGTTGTAGTGGTTGTAGTGTCCTTTTGTTCCCCTTTTGAACAAATTGTGAAGAAGCTGAATTTTGTAGTATGAGATACTACCTTGTAGCACTTTTTAGGTGGAATAGTAGTTGGAACTACCTCTAGTATTATGTAGAGATGACCCCCCAGAGAAACAATGACACTATGGGGTTGAGACTCATAAACAACATGGTGCTTCCACATATATGGTTATCCCAAGAGTACATCATAGACATCCAGTGGGGCAACATCACATAATAGCTCATCCTTGAATGGTTGGATGCTATATGACAATCTACACTACTGGCTAACACGAAGATCGTGTCCTTGGAGAAGCCACCCAATGTTGTATGGTTGTGGGTGTGGTGTTGTCGACAATCCCAACTATTTGACAACCTCTGTTGAGATGAGGTTCTTCTGGCTTCTGCTATCAACAATAAAATGTAGCGGGCTCCCCTTCACCCACATTTGTGAATGAAAAAGCCACTCCCCCTCTTCAGGATTTCTTGGTTCTTATGGTTGAATTGTTGCAGTCGCGACAATAGTAGTGGGGTATACATCAATGATTTGTCCTTTACCAGTATTTTTGGAATCAGATTCTAAATCAGGGTTCGGCTCGTTGTCTTTGATCTCAGCCACCAATGATTTTTTTGAGCGACACTCATCGGTGTTGTGCCAGGGGCTTCTGTGGAAATCACACCATTTTTCGGTGTCCTTCTTTGTCTTCCCGTGACCCTTCTTTTCCTGTGGCTTGGACTCATTTTTGGGAGACTGTTTGTTAGGGATGTCTTTGTCATACTTTGGTTGTTGCGGATCTGCAGACCCGAACTCCCATTTGTTATGGTGCCCAAATTTCTGCTCAATTTTAACAGCATATCGATAGGCAACATCGAGTGATGAGATGTCCAAAAAATCCATTTCAGTTTGGATGTATATGTGTAGAGCCCCATGGTATTTCAGAACCAAATCTCGTTCGGAGTCTTTGATACCCAGTTTAGTGTGCAAGGTATGGAAGGTATTGATGAACTCTGGAACCGCTTGGCCCCTCTCTTTCCACGGTGTGGTCCATCTCATGTAATGGTCCTCATAGTTTCCAACAGGGTAATATTGTTCCTTTACCGCATCCACAAAAAAATCCCAAGTGGGCTCGACCCCATATATTCCAAACTCCTCTGTGGAAATCTGCTCCCAGTAATTTTTACACTAATGTTTGACATGGGGGAGAGCCTTAAGGAGTGCGAAGATGATCGTTTATCTATCAGAAAAATTGTGAATAGAGAAATAACTTTCTAATAGATTTAGCCATTTATCAAGGGCATCCACATCTATCTGACCTTCAAATATAGGAATATAAAAATTGACCTGTACCTTAAAAGGCGAGGTGCCTCCAAAGTGGTCACTTGATGAATATGCGCTTGATGCTATCGAGAGGCGTTGAAGGATGTGGGAAAAATTCTCCATCATTTCATCCCTCTATCGCGTGAGAGCTTGCTCAAGCAACAAACTTATAGGATCGTCTACTTCGTCGTTTTTCTTTTCTTTCTCCATTAAGGGTTTCTTGGGTGTGCAAGAGAGATTGTCCTCACTAGAGACAAGCTTGAGACCCAAATTTCTATACTCGGATCTCATCAGGGACATGCACTGAAAAAAAATGATCAAGAACAACCTGCTCTAATACCACTGATCCGAATTATTTTCGACACGAAATGAGAGCGGAGATATAATAAAGAAATGCACAGAGATATCACAGATATTCAATAATATAATAGAAATGTATAAAACATGCTACCATAAACACATATATACAGTAATACACGGTTTCTATTAATCAAAGAAATGTACAGAGACTGTAAAAATACAGAGTGCAAGACTCGCTAGAATGGTCGCAACTTCTCTCTGAGAAGAGATGTGATGGCTACTCACATTCACAAGAAGATGATTACAATGAGGCTCTGAAGGCCCTTTTAAAAAAAACAAGAATGCCAAAACCCTAGGAGATGAAGCGCCAAAAGTCACGTGGGCTCTGTTTAGGTAAGTTAGTACATCAACTTCCCAGGCTTGTAACTTTTGCATACGATATTTGTTTTAGGCATGTGATAGCCCATTGGAAAGGTATCATCGAGGAGATTCATTTTGGGGGATCAATAATTCCTTTGAATATTATTGAGAATATATATCCTAAAAATCCTTCCTTTAGTCCCTCAAAATGGACCTGGAAGTTAAAAACTGCTTAAAATAGTAAATTGCCAAAATTGCTGGAAAACTTTTTTGAGTCAGTCAGAAAAGGAGGGTGGCCACCAATATCCACCTCGATCACTCTCTCCAAAAGATCACTCTTGCATTTCATATTAGCATTATTTCTTACAATGGTGCTCTCAGTAGAAGAAACATTGATGTATTTCATCTATACATATGCTCCTAACCTCATACCTCAGGGGGCATCTGTTATCACTGAAATTTCATCCGCAAATTGTTACAGGAATCCAGCATCTCCAAACACCTATTAGTTCACCCAAAGCTTCAAAAATGAATTTCCAAAAGGCACAAACTATACAATTGGTTAAAAATTAACATGCACAGAAGAACTATACGAGGCGCGTGCACATGCGTAGGTCAGAAACATCAAAAAAGCGCACATGCGCTCGAGGCACGACTATGTATGATAAAAGTTGTGCACTCCTGAGAACGACACCTTTATGGTTCTTGTCGGCCCCTCACCCACTTTTGGTTCATCTCCCAAGTCGATTTGACCCTCAAATCCGAGCTGAATCTGAGTGGGGGGCTGGACAAAGACCTAACGGTGCCCTAAAGGGCCCCTTGTTCACACTAAAGACCGGTTGGATAATGCCTCAAATATTTTCTATAAAAAGAGGCCATGGGTGCACTATGAATTCAAGAATCTCATTGTATTGTTATCCTGCATCTATTCTCCTACAAGGATCATCTTTCCTTCTTGGAGCATATTAGCATCATATCATTAAGCTATTCACCTCACCTCTTGAGGGAATAAGCTTGGATTTCTTCACCATTTCCCTTCTAGTTTGCTATTTGTAATAAGAGCTCTCACATAGGGGACTCAAGATCTCTCCCTTTTTATTTCTTGTCCCCCTTTTTATTTCTTGTCCCCATGGATGATTTTAAGGATGGAAATTTATTTTAAAATGGAGAAACCTTGGCGAATCTTACTAATCCTTCATATACCAACTATAAATGTTTGGTTATATTTTTGTAAAAATATTCAAATTTCTAAGGATTTTATATAGTTTTTATAAAATTTTGGCGATTTTTAAGGTAAAATAATTTTATCCTATAGAATTTGGGCGAATCATTTTGAAAATAATGAATCTCATTTTTTGAAAAGCCATGGAAAATTAGCCCATGAGCGAAATTTAGCCCCTAAAATCATCCATGCTTGTCCTTGATGTGTCTATCTCTTGCACTAACTTCTATCCTGTTCAGCTGACCCAACTGGACTTGTAGGTGTCCCTCTTTTGCTCATCCAAGTGGCGAAAAGGATACAACACCATTGATAGGATGAGACACTATTGAAAAAATGTTTTTTCAGTGATTTATCAGGAAAATGTTTTTGGGTTTCTTAGAACCAGTAAGAGGAATGGATATGACACCAATTCTTCAGTCAAGTTTGTTGATAATACTTAGTTCGTACAGTTTTTTTGAATCTTCGTTGAAGGCCTAATTCCAACTCAGAAGGAAAGGGTTGTACAATTTGATGATGGCGATAGAAAAAAACCTTACATCAGTGATTGAGAAGACTAGATGGGAGAACCGTAATGATGAGGACACAAGACTTCTTCTTGAATTAATTTCAGCTGATTTATGGTTTCATCTTTCTTCATGCAAGACTCCAAACAATATTTGGACCACCCTGGAAAGACTGTTTGGAAATTAGGATGAGATGAGAGGTCATATTCTTGAGGTAGAGTTTAATACCTTGAATCCTAAAAGTTTTTATTATATACAAGATTTATTTACCAAGTTTAAATATTTGATATTCAACTTGGAATATTTTGGTATTGATAAGTCGATGCAAGTAGACCAACTTATTCTAACAATATTGGATAATCTAGGACCATAATATGTTGTAGATGTCTCCACTTTCCATTTTGGAAGATATATCTTGGGATCAAAGTGGAAGATTCCTATCATGGAGCAGCTCATTGATTCACTCGCACGTGAGCAAGAAAAACTCATTCATATGGGCCTAATTATAAGGGATCCCAAAGCACATTTACTCACCATGCATGATGGGAAAGGATCATCCAATCATAAAGGAAAAGGGAAATCACATCCAGAGCCAAAGAAGGATAGATATTCCAAACCCTTCAATGATTCTTCAGGTTCCAATGAATCCTCAGATTCCAAGAAGAATAAGAAGGGGAAAATGCCCTTATTTCAATAAACCAAATCATGATGAATCCACATGCATGAAGAAGCAAATTTATCTTATGGAATAGGTACTTCAATAGAAAAATGTTGGAAAATGCATTCCTGAAGGAGCCAAGAAGAATAAGGAAGAAGATCTCGCTCCTAAGAAATGTAATCATCATGCTCTGGTTGCAGTTAATTCCTCATATGATTCATGGATTATATTTTGGTGTATCACATCATATGGAAATGAAAGAGGAAGTTTTTACTTCTTTGAGTTCATGCTCAAGATCCTCTATTCTCATGGGAATGATACTTCAGTAGCAGTAGTAGGAAAGTGAAGAGTGGAACTCACTAATGGAAGTTTGGATAATAGTTTACATGTTCAAAATATTTCTATAAATCTTCTCTCAGTTTATCAGATTAGTCAGAAAGGTAAAAAAGGTTGAATTTACATCAAATTCAGTTTATGTACTTTACATGCATGACAATTCCATTATTGCAATTGGTGAGGTAGATCACAGATCAAGGTTGTAAAAATTCACTAATTTTGTTGACCATAAATCCTCTTTACTACTTACACATGAGTAGAGTACATTTCATGTACCACCAGTGCAACATGTAGAGAATCGTGTGTTTCCATTTGTTCCATACATAAGAGTGTTATCGGACTAATCGGTAGGTGCGGACACTAACAGATATCCCTAGATCCACCTGGATCTAGAACAAAATAGGACAGGACATGACTCTTTCCCTAAGTTGTAACCATTGAATCTGCTAATAGGAAGGATTAAGTGGCATACCTTTATATCGCTTCCTTAGGTCTTTGTTGTTCCTACTTCGCTCCCGTGCTCTCATGAGGTCAATTCCAAGACAACACAAACCAACCAAAGTGAAGATAGCAAAATATATTCAACGTCAACTTATGCATATGATCAAAGAATTACGCAATAAAGTAAGAGTGACTTTATGGGAAAGGGACATGTCACTGTATCATATTAATTGAAAGTAGAAGATACAAACTGATCACCTTGATGTGCCAAGCTTCCTTTCAGTGACCCTTGGTTCCAACACACAAACTTGCTCTATATTTTCATGAAGAAGATCCAATTCCTCTTGATAGACCAACTAGAGTCTTCAAGCTTCTGTCCAAGCAGGGTTCTTCACACAATTCTTTCACCAATTCTTCATTCAATCTTGCTTAACCATTTCCATGAAAAACCTTTCAATATATAGGAGAAGGAGAGATGGTTACTTGGATGAGGATGATCCCATCAAATCTGAGAAGTCAGTAAAATGACAACCATATGAATGCCAACTCATTTTCTAGAAGATTCCCTTCTAGAACCCTCGAGACCTCTTCTCTTTTCCAAGCTTAAAAACAGGTTCGCACCTTGTGTATGGAGCAGACTGCGAGAATTTCACACCCTAAGTGAAGGTGGCCTACGAGAATGAGGTATTCTCGCACCCTAGACCATAGGCAGCCTATTAACTCACTTTAAAAATATGTTTTTGGAAGGAGACAAGAGCCACGTTTCTCAGGCAAAAGGTCCTTGTTGGGAGCTTGAATACACCATTGTTAAGACATCACCAGAGTGACCAAAATCACGTGTAACAAAGAGATGATTCTATACACTCGGATTATGTACATGGAAATGAGCAAGTAGTATATCCATATAAGGAGCCAACGCCGAAGCTTCATAATATTCCCAAGTGGGCATAGTCCACACTCTAGGAACAAGGTGTCCTTATAGGGGATCCATTGGATTCAAGGAGGACTTGATATCAACATGAGGATCCTTCTCATGTAGTTTCATCTTCTGAACCAACAATTCCCATGCATTTCTATATGGTTCAATCTTCTGATCCACAAACCTACAGTGAGATTGTGGAAAATCCATTATGGAAAGAATCCATGTAGGAGGATTATGAATCACTCCTAGAGAATCAGACTTGGGATCTAGTTCCACTTCCACTAGAAAGGAATATTTTCAGGTGCAGATGGGTCCACAGGATCAAGAAGTACAAGTGTGTTGGCATATTTGGCAGGAAGGAGTGTGCTTGTCATTGATGGCAAGAACATAAGGCAGATCAGAAGGAAATGAATGGAGATTAAATCTCAGTAGAGTTAACGAATGAAGATCAAAATCTTAGAAGTGATGGCACGATAAAACTCATATAAAATTGAGACTATCGGATATTGAAGCCAGATCAATGACAGGGATGCATTGCGGGGAGCGAAAGATGAATTAAACTACTCACCAGTTACAAACCCCCAATCCATATAGATCGTCAAATATCATAGCTTCGAAGATCTACAACTGTGGTTGATCCAACAAACAATGTTTTTAACTCATATTAAATTGTGACTGTCAGATGCGCAATCACCAAATCTACGGCATGGATGAATTGCGGATATTTAAAGGAGAATTAAACATTGCGCTTGTTCCCATCCCACAATTAGTCAGGATCATCTGATCTTATAGCTTCGAAGATCAACGATTGTGGTTAACTCATCAATAGCGCACATCTTCCCATTGAAGAGTTGGGTGACGATTTAAAATAGTCGTAGATTGTGGTTGTGCAATCATTCTTGATCATGGATCTGTTTTAAGAAACTTCACAATCGTTGGATCATTTTTTAGTGGAAGGACAGGATAAGTGAGAAAAACGTTTGATAATTTGATTATGTGAAATCCCGCCATCCTTCGGATCACTTTCAAGTGGTAGGACAGGATAAGCTAGCAGAGACGCAACGTTGACAAATCAAGCCATCGATCTAAGATCCTGATCGATGAACATCATTTAGTTCGAGTTTAAAGTCGTGAGGAGGTTACGCTCCGGAATGTTTGAAATATGAAATACCCGAAGCCTGGAAATCTGAAATGAATAAGGAGCATTGGATTTGGAAGAAAAATAAGGACCGTTGGATCAGGAGTGTTGGTTAGCAACCCACGTCAGCAAAAGGGCATAGAGTCATACCATGTCATAATTCCACGTCAGTTGTCTATGTCATCAAGTACATGTGGCATAGTTAAATAATGACAAGTGTCAAGTTGAAAACAACATTTCAGGTATGTAAAAATCACGAATCTGAGTGACACGTGGAAGCTTCTTGGCTTGTGACACATCATCAAGTTACGCAAGAGTTATGTCACTCCAGGAGTTTTTCTTTGGGATTTTTACCACTAGTACTCGCCCAAAGACCTGAAGTCATGAATGTTGAAGACCCGAAGTGGACACAAGACGTCCGATCTGAAGATCACTTCCGTAGCAGTCTCATTTGTCGATCTACTAAAGTGGAAGGATAGTGTAAGTGAAAACGTTAACCGACAGTAAGGGGTCTCTACCATCTGATGACTGACTCAGAAGGTGATCACTCCTGAGGAAAGAATGGGTTGAGATTTGAAATCTCTGAAGTCCGGAGACCTGAGGAAATCTCGATCGTTAATCCGAGAGGGACACACGTAAAAGGCTTGTCAGCTCCGAAAGATTGATGTATGGAGGAAAGAAAGGTTTGAGACTCAAAATCTCTGAAGTCTAAAGACCCGAAGGAGATCTCGACTGTCGATCCGATGTCAGGTGTACTATCAATCGTTGATCAAAATACAATGGAAGGATAGCGTAAGCATAATAGTTAAAGTCGTGGAGTAAAAGGTGGCCATACATCTCATTGCTTGATTAAGTCCTGGCCGTTGGATTAAGCAATGAAGGATGACTCTAAGGATTAATTCTAACCATTGGTCTAGTTCTGATATGTAATGTAAACCGTCCGATCTGTTTAGAAATTTTGATTCGGAAGTTTTGAAAGGATTGAAACCCAAAAGTTTTGAAGGGAAAAGTGTTGAAGTTACGACAATCGTCCATTTCAGAAGAATGAATCGTGGTCGTTGAATTGATAAGATCTCAAGCGATCATTAATTCCAGGCGTTTGGTGACCGCTAGTGATCACGTGAAGGAAGGGGATGAGAAGCCAAAGAAGCCATAATTGACTAGTTGTAACTGACAGAGAAGACGAAGAGTTTCAACTACCAAAGAAGCTAAGGAATCTCAGCATAACGCTCGCTAATGATGAACACATGGTGTAAACCGCTAGAGAGGATGACGAGCTGCCATGATGATCAGGCAAAGGACTTGACGTGAGAAAGAGATGCAGAACAAAGAAGTGAGGTGACTTTGTTGGTTAGCTATGCAGTTGTGAGGAAGAGATGCAATGAACAACCTATAGGGAAAAACAATGATGCAGTGAAGAGCATGCATAGAAGAGAGATGGTGCACAGAGTATAAAATGCAGAAGAACATAAAGCATAGGGGATGCGAGTAGAGAGAGACTGATGCAGGCAGAGAAGAGCAGTGTAGTAAAATAGTGATGAGATTTTTAAGCCATAGATAAATTTGTATCACTGTGATAAATTCAAGAAAAGAAAATATGTATATTTCAGGGTGGTAGGGAGGTGTTAGGGAGGATTGGTGTCCTCAGAGGTTCAAGTGGGTGCTTGAACACAGGGAGTTGTATCTTCCATCTTGTTGCAACCAAAAAAAACTGGGTGGCAGGGTGGTGCAAGGGAGAACTATTATTCTTTTTTATATAGGTTGGTGCCTATGTGACTGGAAGTTGGTACTGGAACACTCAGGGAGTGTTTGAATATTGGTTGTTGTCATTGATGTCAACCCTAGTCATGGGTTTTGGACCGCAAGAATGATGAAGGTATTTGGAAATGAAGGAAAATGCACATGCATATACAACACCCATGGATGGATAGTATACATCATGTTGTTTCCGGTGGTATGTGGAACATCACGTGGATCCTCATGGTTGAGGAGAAATGAATTTTTGAAGATGACAAAGTGAATTGAAGAAGGAAGTACATGTAGGCCATGAAGATAATTAAATAAAAGAATTACAAAATAAGAAAGTGTTAGGTCAGCCCTAATGTTAAAAGGAAGTGACATAAATGGTATAAATAAACATCATTATACATTCATTTGATATAAGTTGAATTTCATAGGAAATAAGAAGAAAAGAAGGTCGGATTTCAAGGGAGGATGAAGTCTTTTGGTGATGTGTTCTAAGGTATGTTATTTTCAGGTCATCTTACCATTTTTTCTATAAATTTTTTCATAGAACGATTCAGATGGTGAAATAGATATGGTATTGAGAAGACATATCAAGGCACCTCTGGTAAAAATTTCATCTCTTGATTCGCTATAATTATGGAGATACACTCTGTGGAAGATCGGGTTTGTGACCAATCCCGAAGCTAGTCAATAAATAGGTGTTCCGGGTAAAATAGTCATAACTTCTTCATAGAGAATCAAAATGAAGTGGGAAAAATTTCATTGGAAACATTACGGACTTTGTTTTCTTGTGTGTGAGTTTCAGAATCGGATGTTAATTATTGAGCGCAGGGCATTCTTTGCAAGTTCACTCTCCTGAATAGACAAAAATTGAATAAAGTCTACCATTAATTCTATAACCTCTTTTTGGGGAGCATTCAAGGAGTGAAAATTGGAGGAGTTTCAGATAATATATTGAGTAATATTATCTATAGGATCAGAGTACTCCAAGAATTGAAGAATTGTAAAGATTGAAGAAGTCTCAGGAAGCATTATCAGGTTCTATGTCATGATTTAATGTAAAGTTTTATTATGTCTCATATATTCTTGGGTGGAAGGAAGGGGCAAGGATGGAGAGTTAAAATCTCTCTTAATATTGGAGGATTGTATCTTCCTCTTGGGAATTTATCCCTCCCTTTACATTTGGAAGCTGTAGCTACCTTTGGAAGTCATTACTTCCCTTGAACAATAACTATTGATTATTTCTCATATATTGCGCATGGTGTATTGGTGTAACTCTTATACTATTGTTCATTTCTCATTGGATATAATTGAATGGTTTAAGTATAAGTTGGAAAAGGTTTTAAATTTTACTTGATACTGATTCACCCCCCCTCAGTATCAACAATTGGTATCAGAGCGGGTTACCTTCAGTACAGTTTAACCATTGGAAGGAAGATCTTATGCAAAAATGGAAGGAAACATTCCAAATGGGATTCCACCATTTGATGGAAGCAATTTTGAGTACTAGAAAAATAGAATGGAAACTTACTTGAAATATCTTGGGGTAGATGTTTGGATCTTAGTTGCTTCAGGATACAATGCTTTTAAGAAACCAAAGACTGCAACTCAGAAGGAAGCAAAAAGGAACAACAAACTGGCAATAGATACCATCCTGGATGGATTGACAAATTCAATGAAATCCAAGGTGGGATCATGTGCATCAACAAAAGGTCTTTGGGAAAAGATACAAGAAATTTATGCAAGGGAAGAAGCAGAAGAAGAAGAAGAAGAAGTTGAAGAAGATTACAACATCTCAGATTTGAAAGAAGAAAATAGAGGTCAGTTCTTTTTCTTTAATTGTGAAGGAGCAGGACATGTTGAATTTGAATGTCCTCATCCAAGAATTGAAAGAGATGACAATGAAGAAGAAGAAAATCATGAAGTAGAAATGATTCAAAAAGAAGATGAGAATCTTAAAAAATTGAAGCATGTTGAGATTGAAAATAGCAAGCTCAAAGACACGCGTAGAAAACTAAGAAGTGAATTAGGTATCTATGAAAATACAGTTGTAAGCTTAAAGAAACAATTAGAAGACTTTCATAAACTAAGAGAAGAAACCATTTCCTTGAAAATTCTACTCGAAGAAGAAAGAAGAATAGAAGAATTAAAGAAGGTCCAAACAATAAAGAAAGAAGAAGATTGTGAGAAACTTGAACAAGAAGTTGTCTCATTGAGGAAGAGCTTAAGAAAATCTCAAGTGCCAAAAGAATTAACACATCTTGGATTGATGGGTGAAACTTCATACCGAAGAGATGCAAATACCAATAGGAAGGTTGAAGAGAGCTACACAGACGGTTGATGAGAGGTGGACGGGGATACTAGAAAGAAGGAATCATTACAAAGAGATGAATATCCAATAAGACCTCCATCTATACAGAATCAAAGAAGCTTCAATGGAGTATGAAGGAAACTACAAAAGAGTAAATCATAGACCCAAATGGACTACATCACAAAAGAGGTCACTTACTCCCATGTATCAAAATTTCTTTCTTGGTCATTTATATACTTGAAAGCAATTTTGGACAACAAGGCAATTAATTAGAATCAATGAAAGGAACAAATTCATAAGAAACATGAATGGTGTAAAAGGAAGATATGGAAATAATCATGGATTTGTCAACGGAAGTTATAATTCATTTTACTCATTGATGGTTTGTAGCATACAATATTTTTGTATGCTACAAATGCAATTTTATTTTTCACAAAGCACGAGATTGCATATTTATGAATGAAGATGTCCCTATGTAAACCACAGTGTGGAGAAGCAAAGAGACTCCAAACAATGAATATTGTCAAATAGCATTAACAACTGAAAGAATGTAAAAGAAGAAGATGAATGGTACATAGACAATGGATGTTCTTCACACATGGTAGAGGGATCAAGACAAATTCATCGACTTGAAGAAAGGGTGGAAATGTTGCATTTGGAGGACTCACATCTGCTTAAAATACTTGGAAGGTGTAGCATAAGCTTGGAAGAAAAAATGTAAAAGAAAGAATGTTCTATTGGTTGAGACTTGAATCATAATCTACTCAACATTAGTAAAATGTGTGATCAAGGATACACTCTTACATTTACAGGAGTCCAGAATACTTAAATCAGGAAGAAAGAACTAACAGAGAGGTGGATTTCTGTACCAAAAAGAAGACCAGAACAACACTTATATACATCCCTAGACATGAAGAAGAGAGAGGCAGAAGCCACACAAAAGGATTCAGGAAAAAAAAGTCCCAAAAGGAATAAGGTTGATATTGTGAGTACCACATGTTTAGAGGGGGCTGACCCCAAGAAGAAGGTTACATTTTTTTCATTAAACTCGGGGGGGATAAGCCATACCCTTTTTCATTGATTTCAAGAGGGGAGATAAATTGGAATCATGATGATAGGAGCATGAGTGTTGCCATAAATGACAAAGGGGAGATTGTTGGAAGATTGGTTGTTATCATTGATATCAACACTAGTCATTGATTTTGGGTACAAGATTGATGAAAGAATGTTGGACATAGAGGAAAGTACTCTGGTTACAGCACCATGGATGGATATTATACATCATTTATTTCAATTGGTATGCTTAGAAGGTATTTGGACATGAAGGAAAATGCACATGCGGATACAACAACCATGGATGGATAGTATACATCATGTTGTTTCCGGTGGTATGTGGCACGTCACATGGATCCTCATGGTTGAGGAGAAATGAATTTTTGAAGATGACAAATTGAATTGAAGAAGGAAGTACATGTAGGCCCTGAAGATAATTAAAGAGAAGAATTACAAAATAAGAAACTGTCAGGTCGGCCCTAATGTTAAAAGGAAGTGAAATAAATGGTATAAATAAAAATCATTATACATTCATTTGATATAAGTTTAATTTTAGAGGAAATAAGAAGAAAAGAAGGCCGGATTTCAAGGGAGGATGAAGTCTTTTGGTGATGTGTTCTAAGGTATGTTATTTTCAGGTCATCTTACCATTTTTTCTATAACTTTTTTTCTAGAACGATTCAGATGGTGCAATTTCTATGGTATTGAGAAGATATATCAAGGTACTTCTGGTAAAATTTTCATCTCTTGATTCTCTATAATTATGGAGATACACTCTATGGAAGATAGGGTTTGTAACCAGTCCTGAAGCTAGTCAATGAATAGGTGTTCCAGGTAAAACAGTCATAATGTCTTCATCGAGAATCCAAATGAAGTGGGAAAATTTTCATTGGAAATGGTACGGAATTTAGTTTCTTGTGTGCGAGTTTCAGAATCGGATGTTAATTATTGAGAGCGGGGAATTCTGTGCAAGTTCACTCTCCAAAATAGACCAGAATTGAATAAAGTCTACCATTCTTTCTATAACCTCATTTTGGGGAGGATTCAAGGAGTGAAAATTGGAGGATTTTCAGAGAATATATTGAGTAATATTATCTACAGGATCAGAGTACTCCAAGAATTGAATAATTGAATAAATTGAAGAAGTCTCAGGAAGCATTATCAGGTTCTATGTGATGATTGGTTGATGGTGATGATTTAATGTAAAGTTTTATTATCTCTCATATATTCTTGGGTGGAAGGAAGGGGCAAGGATGGAGCGTTCAACTCTCTCTTGA
>SNQJ01S0088291.1:46783-57927 GCA_010110895.2 Picea sitchensis
TGTAAAGTTTTATTATCTCTCATATATTCTTGGGTGGAAGGAAGGGGCAAGGATGGAGAGTTAAAATCTCTCTTGATATTGGAGGATTGTATCTTCCTCTTGGAGTTTTATCCCTCCCTTTACATTTGGAAGTTGTAGCTACCATTGGAAGTCATTACTTCCCTTTAACAAAAACTATTGATTATTTCTCATATATTGTGCATGGTGTATTGTGGTGTATTGGTGTAACTCTTATACTATTGTTCATTTCTCTTTGGATATAATTGAATGGTTTAAGTATAAGATGAAAAAGGTTTTAAATTGTACTTGATACTGATTCACCCCCCTCTCAATATCAACAGGGAGTTGGTGCTTCCTTCTAGTGGGTGCTAGAGAAACCAGAGAGTTGGTGTTCTCAACAAGTTGCTTATTGTAAAACAGAGGTTGTAGCCTCAAGAAGAGTTGGAGCTCATAAGAATGATAATGTACAGAAAATAAATATTACTTATCATATAAAAAAGAAGAGGTTTTTCCATTTATGGGTTTCCTCATGAAATATTTTTCTTTGTATATTTCATGTGTGTGATTGATGTTGAATATTCCATTTCTTACTTCCCTGCTTTATTGTGATCATCATTGAGTGTTGTGTAAAGAGTTTAATATGGGCATAATTGTTTAAGCACAGTAAGAACTGATTCACCCCCCCTCTTACTTGTCCAAAAAAGGGAAGAAATGTTTCTAAGTCACTTCATCATATACATAAATATTTATACATCTTCAATAAAAATTCCACTGAGCACAAGTTTCAGACTTTGCAGGATCGTCTTGGAGTGAAGAAAACATTTTCCTAGC
Source organism: Picea sitchensis (assembly GCA_010110895.2). Lineage (NCBI taxonomy): Eukaryota > Viridiplantae > Streptophyta > Pinopsida > Pinales > Pinaceae > Picea > Picea sitchensis. Next base: position 47,615 of record SNQJ01S0088291.1, read on the forward strand.
ATCTGCCTTTTCTTATTTTGATGCATTGTATTTTGAGGGGGAGTTTTGTTCCCACATGTTTTCCCTCTTTCCTCATTTTTATTCATTTTTCATTAGTTTCATTGTACATGAGTACCTAATATGGCCTAGTTGTCAGGACTCATTTTTTATTACTCCATAGTGATGTTCAGGGGGGGTGTTGGAAATATTTCTATTTTTGACTCACTAGTTCACTATTAGTTAACTAGAGATAGTTCTATTTTAGTCTTTCTATTTTTAGACCATCACTATTATGCATGCATGCATTCCTAAGAAGGGCTCATTGTTAGTTCGCTTTTCTTAATTATGGAATTTTATGCCCTATATGAGTTTGTATCGCTCATTCATTCATTGTATTCGATCATTGATCATCTCATTGGAGTAGTGTGAATATATTTTCTCATTCTTCCATATTCTATATCTCTTCCTTTTTTTGATAAGATTTGTTTGTACTTTAGTTAGCTAGGTCTCATGTGCAAGTTTCTATGAAACATTGACACTTTAGTCTGAAACCCTAGGGGCAATCTTGGGAGGATCGCACATAATCACATAGCTTTTACAAGCTCATGTTCCACGTTGAATCCTATCATCCATTTTCATAGAACAAGGAAAGAGGGGTCCCATGACCAACTCTTTCTCTGTACCACAGGGAAATATTCTTCTGAGCGAAGGATGAAACAACACTAACACCTAACTAGTGTATGGAAATAGGGAGTGTAACCCAAAATGGGTTTCTAGTTTAACTCCAACCATCTCCTTATGGCTTCTTCACCCGAAATTTTACTTGTAAACCTTTGAACCAATGTTCTACCATCCTGATGAGCCACCTATGATACCTGAATGTCTTTTCCTATGACCATCTAGAATTTTCTAAGCCATTGCTTGATGTAGCAGGGTTTCTTTTTGGATTGAGATGCAACTTTAGCTGGAGAACCTTGTTCATCTATGAGTCTTTCTTTGGCACTGAAATCCCTATTATGGACAAAGATCTAAGACAGGGAGCTAGAGAGGGTATGATAAAAGGATGAGGGAGGGAAAGGGCCATGCGCCATTTACGATGGCATGCTGATATTTGAGGGGAAGGGGATCACTAGAGATCATGGGAACATAACATTAGAGAAAAATGGAAGAAGCATCAATTCATCAGATACTTAAGATATGATGTGATCTCTAAATTCTTTCGATGTGTGAAAATATCAACAGACATACATGAAATTTCCATAGTCTAGGGATTCTTCTTTGTCATCTTCCATTCACGTGACCAAGGGTAGTAGGATGACAGGAGGTGAGATATGAGAGGGAAAACTAGCTTGTCAGATGTCATAGGTGAAGGAAGACGATTGATGAAGGAAGAAATCCTACTAAACGAAGAGAGTGGGGGGAAAGGGCATGTATGAAGTGATCCCCAACCCCTGCGAACCTGTGACCTATGGCCAAAGCACCATTTTTCTAGAAACCTTATATCGAAACCTTTGAACCAAAAACCTCCCCTTCCATCACCAAATCAATTTTCTTTCATTACTACTATTATTATTATTAAGAAGAAAAAAATGTTATAATAAAACTTTCATAATATGCATATTTGACTAAGAATTTGAGATGATACATAGACTCATTTGGCATGCAAGTTGACATACATCAATATGAATTAGAAATAAAAAAATCTTCATCTACCTAATATTTATTTTAAAATTACTTTGAACGTTTTGAAGTTAATTAAGTCATTTTAATTTTAAAAATAATATTTATATTTTATTTGACTATGATGATGATAGTGAACATCCACTGAGACCAAAATTGGTCTATCATATATTAAGAAAAGAAACTGATTTCTCGAATTTCTTTAAAATTTTATTTCGATGCTTGAAAAGCATTAAGAGGAGTGTTTCAAGATCACTAAAGTTTTGTTGACTTAGAAGGTTAGGAAGGTCGATATTATGAAAAATATTTGGAAGTCGGGATTTAATTTGGGTATAGACATGGCATTCTAGGAGAAATTGATTTTCATCTTCAACCCTCTTGGTGTCACAAAGGTATTTGATTCTTTCTTTCCATGGTATTTTGGGGATTGTTCAATGTGCAGTTTCACTTCAGAACTCATGAAAAATAATTCTTATTTTATAGATATTGATTCTCTTATTTATTCTAGTTAAAACATGGAGACACTTTTGATCTTCAAGGTTAGGGCTAACCACCTCCTTATATTATCTTAATTTTTTTGTGTTCTCTAATTCTTTATTGCACCATAAATTATCCTTAAATTTATCTTGTACAATATTTTTAATATCATCGATATACTGCAAAATAACTTCTTATTTTATTCCCCAATGATTTAGCCAAGACTTCACATCATTATGCCATCCCTTCTTGAGTCGTTGGTGATTTTGGCTAGAGTCTGAAGCAATTTTGGGGAGCCTCTTGTTATCCATGTTGTTTATCTCATTATTTTAGATTAATTACCTAATCATATTTTTTCTTTCAATGGGGGAGAGGGTTTCTTCGATGAGGAGGATATGATAGGGTTTATTTCCCTTAATTTTGAGATTATAAGTTATAAAATTATTTTGGATCTGCTCTATCTTTCTCTAGGATTCTAAAGGGATACTTCATCCCCAAACTTCACATCCATATAAGATTACATGAGTGAAAAGAGTATCAAAGAGGAGATTTTTATTATTCCATAGCGAAAGGTTTGCTAATTTACAATTATTTTCAAGCCCATAATACGCTTCCCACCCTCTATTTATCCTTTTCGCAATGTTATAGTTCCAATTGAGCTTGTGATGAATATAAATTCCTATGTACTTGTACGAAGGCCCTTTCCTCCAATATTTATGTTATATACAAAATTATCACAGTGAGATTGTTGGATTTAATGATCATAACCTCCATTTTGTCAGTGTTCATAGTCATACCTATACTAGAGCATAAATCCTTCAGGATTCTAAGATGTTTACTAAGGTCATAGGGATTCCTTTCCATAAGAACAATATCATCGACATAGAGAAGAAGTATGATTACTATAGTAGAAAGAGTTGGTCCAACACAACCTGCAAATTCCCAAAAATATTCAAACTTGTCAATGTAAATGCCAAAAAGGATAGGGGATAGGGGAAAACCTTGCTTGACTCCTATATTGCATTTAATTTCTTCTAACTAAACCTCAATGCTCTTAAACATGGAAATAACACTCTCATACAATCTAACAGTGACAACTCTCATCCCGAAGGAAACTTTTATCTCTTCTAACTTATTCCAATGTTTGTTCCTGGGCACAGTGTCAATAAATATATATTAATATTTATTGATTATTTTATTTTATTAAATAAAAAAAAAATTATATGTAATGTTTTATATTTACTAAACATGTATATTAAAAAGAATATAGTTGTTTAAGAAATTAATAAAGTTAAATAAATTGATATAGTTTTTAATAAAATTGATGTGGAAAATGATATATTTAATAAAAAAACATGATTCTTATACTACTAAAGTATTTATTAATATATATTTTGTATAATATACTTTATTTTTTTTTTGTTTAAGATGAAGGTATAACTCTTGCACCTTCAACATATTTTGAAATCCTTGATGTTGATGTTCATGTTCATGTTAATGTTAATGCTAATTGGTATTGCATATGTTATGGATGTAACACATAAATAAGAGATTCAGTTTTTACCACTTCATTAAATTTGAATAAATATTTTGTGTAAGATCATTTCCTAAATTTTGAAAAAAAATATCTTAAATTTGAAAGGGATCTTTTTTTGGTTCAAATTTTTAATAAGAAATTTTTTAATAGTATATTTGAGTTAATTTATAGAAGATACTAGACAAAATGCTATGTTAGATAATTGAATTTTATAAATTTAAAAGAAATATATGTAATTGAACATAAATCATTTAGCACGTGACCCTTTAAATGATAAAATATAAAAACAAGAATTAAATCATTTTGATTTTTCAAAATGTTTGTGACGACAATGATGATGATAAATCTTCAGTGAGATGAAAATTATTCTATTACCTTAAGAAAGGTAAGGGATAAACTCAATTTCTTTAGAAATTTATTTCTATGCTCGAAAAAACATTAAGAGAAGGATAGGTGCAAGTTAATGATAGTCTCTCATGATGCGATATGGCAATGAAAACATGGAAACATAACAATCTATTAACTTGGAGGGAATATTCAAGGTACTTTTGCAATTTTAATATAGTATAAAAAGACAAAATGTAGGAAATTGAATTAGCTTTCCGAATATATAATTTTTATTTATAGATTTTGCAACTAAATATGACAAATTTGACTTTTTTAAGAGTGGTATGTTATTTTTCAAGCAAAATATAATGTATGTGTCCATTAGTGCAAGTGTTGAGTACCTTAATGATGCAATTTCCTTAATAATGTTTTCACAATTGTAGAGAACCCAATGTTATAGAGTGGGGGATGTTTTTTAAAAATTTACAATATTAATTTTATATTTTAAAAAATTATTAAAGTCGTTATGTCCTTGAAATTACAATGCCTTTCATTAGTGCAGGCTACGAGGGTCTTAACATTATCAAACAATTTATAATTGTTTTATTATTGTGTATTTCAATCTCTTCTAGTGTGGCATATAACTTATTTTAAAAATGGTTAATCTCACAAAAAATTATAGAATAAATTAAAGAGGTATGTATTTTAGCATCCCGATATATGTCAAGACAACAATATATTAAAAATAGTAAACACTATTATTATTATTATTTAATTATATATTTGGAATCTGCATAGTCAAATCTATATGTGCTTTTAATTTCAAAAAGAATATATAAACATAATCATCGCTGACTTGGGTTGACCATGGTTGGCTATGATTGACTATGGTTGACCATGGGTGCCCATATTACTATGGTTAACCAAGGTTGTATATGGTTGACTATCATTTTGTTACATTCTGGTGTTCATGTTTATTGAATTATGTTAAATTTCTATATTCCTCAATTGTTGCTATCAATGGTTATGTCACATTGCAACGTTCATCAAGGGCTATGCCACATTGTGACATTCATCAAGGGTTATGTCGCAATGTGACTTTCATCAAGTCTTATGTTTCATTATGATGTTTCTAAAAAGTATGATGGATTTTGATATTAGTCAACTTATGTAGAATTTATATGTTCCTTTACAGTTATATTACATTGAAACGTTCATCATGGATTATGTCAAATTTATGATATTGCTAAATTATTATAAAATATTATATTTGAAAAAATAAAGTTAATATATTTGCATGGTTTTGAAACAAGATATGTGTAAGTGTATTTTTTAATTTAGATGGAACATACTCAAGTTTTTTATAGCCTTAATTTCCACCCTACCAGGCCAGAAGAGAATCCAACATAAGATGAAAGTCAAAACACATTTATTTCTCAAGATTTAGGACTCTTTTGAGGGTCGTCGTAGGACCTATAGGAGAAATCATGTGACTATGGTTGATGGTCATTTATAGTGCAACACACGATGATCCATATAAAATTATAGATTCATGGATTTATGAAGAGGTAGGTGAAGGATGAGTTGTATCTTCATGACATGAGCCTAGGAACTCACATCATTCAAGTATCTATTGGGTTCTAGGAGATCTAGAAGCTCTCGCAATCCACTTCCAAGGAATAATTTACAGAAGGCAAGTCTTGAGAAAAAAAAAGGAAGAATCATTTCCAGAGTTATGCCAGTCGAATACATAGGAGTTTCCCATATTCAGAGCAACCACAATCAGATTTCCTAGTTAGATTGAGAAGTTGAGGTGGATCTATGAGGAAGGATCAAAGGGGAATGATTTGACATCCAAGGTATGATGTTTTAGGTATTTCCTATATGTTAATGAATAGATCACTGGTTTTCCCCCAAATTGTTTGCATTTGATATGAAAATGTTTGGATCTTATCTCATGTGGTATAGATCAAAATATATTTGATAGATTTGAATTTACTAATACTAGAAGAGAAAGTAGATTGGTAGTTGTTTCTCACTTTGTGTGTAGGGAGTAGAATGTAGGAGCTGGAGCTTGATCTCAAGAGATTCATTAGTCAGATACAGAAGGAAAACCATCGGGTAAAAGGTATGGTCACCACCCCTCTTGGTTAAAAGGAAATAAATATACTTAGATATAGGAAACTCAGAGAAGTATAGCCACCTCCTATCTAGGATCAATAGGCAGATCCTAGGGATATATAACACACCATATTGGTGATATTTCTCCAATAATAGAGTTTTCGACTCCACTGGGGCAAATCTTTGATTTGTCTCTAATTTAGAATTCCTTGTAAAATTAGCCTTTGTTTTTGGTTTGTGATTTAATTTGTCTTCCATGTACTCCTCTAAAGGTTAGATATATTATAGTGGATAGATATGAGATAGATATGATAGGTCTAAGTTATATCCATCTTTTCAAAAAAAAAAAAAAAATTGCAGTCATCACAGGTTGTAGTATAAGATTCATGCGACAATAGTCTCTGATTTTACTTCTTGTGTCTCATGACGATTTGTATAAAGTAGGGAAATTGTAGGATTTACAGTACTTTGAGATTAGATATACCTTGTCTGATCATAGAATCCTCTGGTTGATCTTTGTTGACCACTTCCTACCTATGTTTGAGTCTTGTTGTCACATAATTTACCATCAACTACTGTTTGGAGTGAGTTTGTGTGACTTGTGTGGAGTTCTTGATTAGATTTGTTGCCTGGTAATCCTGTGAAGTTGGGAAGAGAACCCAATAGATCTGAATAGATTTGATAGTTCCTTGTGTTGGTGTCTTTTGGTTAGCTTTTCCTTTTGTGGCTAGTTCCCATTACTAGATCCATTCCTTAGTTGAGTTTTGGGTGAGATATTTGTAGAGACATTAGAGTGGGCTTGACTAGCATCACTACCAATTTCCTATAGCCCTTGGATTGCTGATTTGTTGGTTTTCCATCTACATCATGTGTTCTTTCTTAGATCAAGAATATTTCTGCATTACATTTGGAAAAAAATAATTGCATGATTTTGAACTTTTGAAGAGTTAGAACAAGATTTTGCATTGTTGATTTGTTTGGCTTGAGTTCTTAGAATAATTTTGGGTCTGAATTGTGTGAGTGGTTGTTTGGTGTGTGGGATTACTATTAAAAACTTACAAAAGGAAAATATATATTCTCCCTCTTGTAGCTAGAATTCATTGAAGTAAGCGATTGTATTATCATATTTGCATTGCTTTGTTGGGTAAAGAGTCAAAAACACCATTAAAGTTGCATTCATTTCTCGTTGATGTAAATAAAAACCTTAAAAAAATAATTGCATAAAATAAAATCTACTAGACACTTTTGATTTTTAGTGAACCAACATTAGATAGGATTATTGCATTGGAATAGGATTGTAGAGTGTAAGATTCTCTAACACATAAGTTAAGCAAGAGGTATCATCAGGGAAAGTAGGGATATTTCCCATCTCTTCTTTTTTCAGTGTTTTTCATATCACTTCGAGTACTACGTATATAGGGTTTTCGTTGGCGCCATGCCTCTCTGTGAGGTAACACCTTCGAAGCTTCATGCATAGTTACCATGTCGTTATGTGTGGTTGGACCTGTGACTATTCACATGGTCATTGATTGTGAGGTGTTAGCCTTAGTGACCTTTCCTAGGTAGACAACCAAGGTGAATGCATGAGGTGGGAACTTCCTATATTACTTGGGGCATATGTTGGTTCATGATCTCAATTCCCCCAGAGGGTGCCCACCTTAATAAAGTGTGCTTCCAGTGGTCAGATTTGTTTCACGTAGATCATCGTAATTTCTCTTGATACCTTTGATAGCCAATATTGTGGGGACTTCATCTCCCCTAGAGGGTTGTTTTTCGCAAGGACCCTTAGGCCATTGGTTTGCTTGCTATTATCCTAGATTTGATAGTGGAATTCTCTTTGATTATGAGTCTAGATCGGCCTTAGGTTGAATTGTATGTAATTTACACCTATTATTTTCACTGTGGTTGAATTACTGCATTAGTCTCGTCAATTATTATCACTAGCACCAATAAAAAAGGAACAACCACCTCTTAAGTGGTGTAAAATAGGTGATCAATATTTTTAAGGGTCTTATATTTGGTTCGAGGAGATTGGTTTGGTTGAAGTGGAAGCGGTGGAAGAAGTTCCTCCACCAAAACTTAACCCTTCTTTAACTAATCCTAAAGAACCTCTACTTGTCTAGGTAAGGGAGATTTTTAGTGAGCCTTTTTATTTGTCTACCAATCCTACTACCATATCATAATCGAGTGTTTCGTCCATCATAGTTGAGCCTTCAATCCCATCTACAAGTGATTATAGGGGCATCCCCATGATGCCCACATTACCTTCTCTTAGCACCATTGGACCAACAACATATATCCCTCTTTCTATAGGTCCCTCGATCTAGGGGACCCCAGTTGTGTCTTCATTTACATATGTTAGTATACCTAGCATTCYAGTGCCCATCCCTTCTATTTAGATACCCATTTATGGATATTTTTTTGGTGGGGGACCAAGCCTTGGTTTCAACATGGGAGGTGAAACTCCTTCTAACTCCACCATTCCTATGAGTGACCCGACATCATTAGGTGCAGGTCTACCTTTTGTGTGGAACTTTCCTAGTAATTATAGGATTATCTCTAGTCAAGCTAAGGGTAGTATTATGTTAGGAGGATTTAACTTCCCATGGGTTAGTACAGATTTCTCTAGGCACCCATCCCTTGGGGGTAAATTTTCAAATTGGGGAAGCTTTCCCTTTATCAATACCTCAGGTTCTAGGGCGTTCTTCCCTGGGTCTAACTTTGGGGGAAAAAAACTTGGAGGGTATACCTCTATTCTTAGGGGAAATCCCCTTTGGGGCACATCTAGTCTAGGGAGCAGTCATGCTCCAAGAAGTGTCACCATCCTTTTGGGAACTCACTCTTTCAGAACACCTCAACAACCTTCTAGTAGTATGAATGTAGGGCGACCGAAAGTTTCATATGGGACAATAGATATTTCATATCCCTCCCAGTTTTCATTTTCTCATATGTTTTTTTCCTTCCTCATGACATTATATTTACTTGACATACCATGATCGAAAAGTGACCCTATTTCCCACAACCCGTCATGGCCAGCCATACCTAGAAATATACTATGAGACGTTCTAAAATTCGACAGAAAGCCAGGAGAAGACCCCTCCACACACCTTAAGACATACCACTTGTTGTGTTCATCCAATTTATTTATGGATGACAAAGTGAGGTTTCATATTTTCCATAGATCCCTTACCGTAAGTTTCACGAAATGGTGCATTGAGTTACAATGTTCTTCCTTTAAAAGCTTCAACGACTTGGAAATGGTGTTCCTTACACATTATCAACTACCCATTAGGTATGAGATATGATCAAAGATCTTGAAATCATTATGTCAAGACACCACCACTCACATTTCTGATCACATTCATGAGTGGGGATGAAGGCGTAAGATGATCAAGACCTAGATCTAGGATAAGCTCTTGATGGAGTGGTTCACCAAATCCCTCCTTCAAACCATTGCCAAGGATGTAGTGATGGCTAGGGTGGTTACTAAGGAGAAAGCCATTATGCATGCCCAACACTTAGAATTGATTTAATATTAGTTGGGTACTCTTTATGACATTATCCCCCATGATTCTAGGTCATCATTGGATCTAAAGAAGACAAAGTTAGGACCCCATGTTGACGGCGTGGTTAGTTATGTATCCCATGGCTCTATGCACCAGTCTCTTGACCAGACGGGTCATATTGATATTTTGTCACACTCGTATGTTGCTAGTTCTAGTGATCAAACTTCCACAGTCCCTACTCATACCTCTGAGGTGAATTTGGTGTCGTCCATGCAACCGGATAATCCTAAACAACCTGGAGTAAAGGAGAAGTGGAATAAGAAGAAAAATTTCAACAATGAGTAAGGAACTGTTGGACAACTGAGAGGGGGGGTGAATCAGTTGTTACCGTGCTTAAACAATTATGGTTCTTTTAAACTCTTTGTGGAGATACTGAATGATGATCACAATAATGCAGGGAAATAAACAATGGCACTTTCAACATCATTCACATATATGAGAAACACAGAGACAGATATTTCCCGAGGAAACCCATACAAGGTAAAAACCTCTTTTTCTTTATATGATAAGTAATAGTTACATTCTTTACAGTATCATACATATGAGAACCAACTCATAATGAGGCTACAACCTCAGTTTTGCAAGCTGCAACTTGCTCAGAGCACCAACTCTCTATTTTCTCTAGC
>SNQJ01S0088292.1:0-37254 GCA_010110895.2 Picea sitchensis
ATTTTTAGGGAATCTAGGATTGATTAGTCAACAACTAAATTCATTCAATTTTTATGGGTAGGTTTATTGAATGATCGAAGTATTGGATGGTTTGTTAGTGTTATGCATTCATTTTCTATGACATATTCAACTTCTTGTAAATAGGGTTTATATTTTGCTGGATCTTCATAATGAGACAGGAGTAAATTGAAATTTTGGATAAGGAACAAAAAAGTGTGCTAATGATATTTATTACAATCATCTCTTCTAGTTCTTATTCTCCCAAGTGACTTTCCTAGAAAGTAAAAACTAAAAGCTCAATCTGTAAAGAAATCTATATACAATATGTATAGTTTTGAAAAAAAATTTTATGAAGCTGAAGCTGTTGGGTTACCTTCCCAGCGAGCTAAAATACGAATAGTAGGATCCTTACTTACTTCTTGGAAAAATGATTCTTTTGAAAGCGGCTAATGGTAAAGTCATAGCTGATGTCCATTTACCAGAAAAGGAGAACTCGACCCATCGATGGTAACTAAAGTGAAATTTCCATTATCATGAACTTCATTGATTTCATACAGTCCCAACCACCATGTCTGCATTTTTCCAGGAAAATCCTAAAATCTGGAATCATAGAGAAGCGCCCACTCACCCTTCTGGAAGGATTTCTTATTGATATGCTTATCATGCCAACTAGCTCTTTGTTTCTGAATAATAGTTTTGCACTGAAGGGAGACCATGCATGCTTCATCTAACTCATTGAGATGATGTAGGTGCTGTGTGTGTGCCTCTGTAAGTTCCAGTCCAATTTCTTGGGCCATCCTTAGAGTCTTGATCTCAAATTTAATCAGAAAAATAGGTTCTTTGCCAAAGACTAGGTGATAGGGAGAGTAGCCAATAGTGTTATGACATGTTGTGCGATAGGCCCATAAGGAATTTGGAAGGTCGAATGCCCAATTTTGACGATTGGTTGAGATTGTTTTTGTCAATATTTCCTCTAGGAATTTATTTTTACTTTCCACTTGTCCATTTTCCTGTGGGTGGTATGGGGAAGGTAACTCTGTGTGTAATGTGATAATTGTGCAGGGTGGCCATAATTTTATGTGTTGTAAATTGGGACCCATTGTCAGTGATTGCTACCTTGGGTAATCCATAGCATACAAATAATTCAAAGAGAAACTTAATGACTTCTTCCTCCATTGCGTTTGGCAAGGCTACTACCTCTACCCACTTGGTCATATAGTTTGTTGCAACTAGTATATAAGCCTTCTGATTTGATTTTGGGTTGTAGGGGCCAACAAAATCCAGTTCCCATATCTCGAAAGGTTCTACGACTACTTGTGCTTGCAGGGGCATTTCATCATCTTGGCTTATTTGACCCATCCTCTGACAGCTATCGCAAGCCTGGACATACTTCTTTTCATATTTGAATATTGAGGGCCAATAGTATCCCATCTGTAAAACCTTATGCCAAGTTCTACGGTCTGCAAAATTTTAACCACAGGGCTCATCATGGCCTGCCTTCAAGACATCGTAAATTTCATCATATCTTACAAACCTTTAGATCTGAAGATTGGACCCTGTGTGGAAATGATATCCACCAATCTAGGTGAACCGTGCACTACACTGAACGATTATTTTCCTTTCTCTTGATGAAATGTGTGCTGGTAGTTTCCCAGCTGCCAAATAATTTTCCACATCAGTGTACCATGACATCTTAATTGTGATAATGAACAGGTGTTCGTCTGGAAATTGGTCTTCAACTGTCAAAGAGTTATCTGTTTTGGGTACGCGAGACAAGAAATATGCAACGAGATTCTCTCTTTCGGGTTGATCCTTGATAGTGATGTTGACTTCCTGCAATAATAAAAACCATTGAGTAACCCGTCCATTAGTAATTGGCTTGTTAGCTAAATATTTAATAGGAGAATGATTAGTATATAGAATAACTGGATAGCCTATTATATAGTGGCGAAATTTATTAATAGCATGTTTAATGGCTAAACATTCTTTTTTTGTTACTGTGTAATTTAATTCAACGGGAGTAAGATTTTTGCTAATAAAATAAATAGCATAAGGTTTCTTGTCTTCTTCCTGTCCAAGGATAACGCCTATGGCGATATCCGATGCATCTGAAGAGATATGAAATGGTAATTTCTAGTTTGGTCGTCTCAACACTGGTGTTGTTGAGACGAGCCTTTTGATTTCTGCAAACACAACATCACACTTATCAGACCACTGAAATTCCACATTACCAGTTAAAATGTGTAAATGTGTAGTTTTTCTCGAAATTTTTTCTATGAATCTACGATAATATCCTTCACAGCCAAGGAAACTATGTACCTTAGTTTGTGTACGGGGTGTAGGAAGATTAAGGATTACCTCTATTTTTGTTGGGTCTACCTTGATCCCATTTGTAGAAACATAGTGTCCTAGTACCACACCTTCGGTCATCATCATATGACATTTTTCATGACTCAAACATAGCCTGGTAGCAATGCAACGTTCCAATACCTTCTCCAGATTACTTAGATCTTGATCAAAATCAATGCCATAAGGGGTGAAATCGTCCATGTAAACTTCAAGTCCTTCATTAATCAAATCAGAAAATATGCTTAAAATGGCTCTCTGGAATGTAGTTGGAGCATTACATAATCCAAAGGGAAAGACTCTATATGTGAATGTACCCCAAGGACATGTAAATGTAGTTTTATCCTGATCTCCTGGAGAAATCTGAATTTGATTATAACCACTAAATCCATTTAGGAAGGAAAAAAATTGCTTCCCTGCTAAAGTATCAAGGACTTAATCAATAAAAGGTAAGGGAAAGTGGTCCTTCTAGGTAGATTTATTGATTTCTCTATAGTCTACACAGATTCTCCATTTCCCATTCTTCTTGGGGATGGTTACTAGTGGAGAGACTCACTGACTATCTGAAATAGAATATATGAAATCTACATCCAACAGTTTCTGTAACTCTTATTTAAAAATGTCCCTGAGATTAGGATTAAATCTTCATTGGGGCTGTTGGATGGGTCAAGAATCTTTCTCAATATAGATATGATGTGTACAGAGTTGGGGATCAATGCCCTTCATGTCAGGATACTCCCAAGAAAAATACTGTTGATATTTAGAAAGGATCTGAATCAATTTTTGTTGTTGTTTCTCATTCAAATTAGCATTAATATTCATAAACCTCTCTGGTGCAATTTCAATTGATATGCTGTTATGAACAACAGTAGTGGGAATTTGTTGCTCCATCAATTCTTCCAAAGGATCTCCCTGTTCTTCATTATCTAAAACAACTTTTATCATTTGACATGTTGGGTTGCCTATAATGGCTGGGTTATTTATGAAGCTACTAATCGCATCATCCTCTAGTTGGTTTTTGAGTCTGAGAGATTCTTCCAGTGTGAGAGGAGATCGTAGGTTTTTTTCTGGATATCTAGGAGGTTGCAACTGCTGATGTATGATAGGAAGACTTAGTTTAGCTGGAGGATACAGGATGAGGTTCTTTGTAGCACTTCCTCTAGAAATTGTCATGTTTCTTGTTCGACATCCTATGTATTCATTTTCTTTTTTGAGCCATGGTATTCCCAATATCAATGGGTGTCCATCGAGTCTACTTCTTGGGTTGATAACTAGGAAATCAATTGGGTATTCTCAAGAGTCGACCGGAATTTCTATATCTTGTAACGTGCTGATTGGTTTAACCACCAATATATCAGACAATTCTAACATAATTGAATTAGGTTCAAAGGATATGATACCTAGGACGTTACAGGTCTTGATGGTCAAAATATTGATGGCTTCCCCCAAATCCACTAGTGTATTTGGAAAAAAAACAACCTTGTATCTGAACTGTTACCACGAGATTCCCTGGGTCTATATATTTGATCGGCTCCTGCTTGCTTAGAATAAGATAGGACAAAGCTCCTACCACATGAACAATTGATGGATTCTTAGCTTTCCTGACTAGCTTCTTCCCAGATAATTCTTTGATTGCTTTTGCACAAATAGGAATATATTGTAGAGCCTGAAGGAGTGGGATTTTAACATAATTTTTTTTAAGATCCCCGACGATATCGAAGTTAGGGTATGTAGATGGTTTTGCTATCATTAGTCTCTCGGGAAATGGGGGAGGAGGAATTTCATCAGGATTCTATTGCTCGAATCTGTTTCCCCCCTGTTCTGTTTCTTCTGTTATGACCACAGTCGATGGTTTTATTGCCGATTGTATATTATTCTCATTCTCCTACTCTTGATGAATGCCACTTTTCTCAAGAGAAATTATACACCCTGATCTCAACTGGATTTCATTCCACCCTACAGATTTGACTTCACCCTCCAAATGCTCAACAATTTGCACCAGTTGGACTGGTTTATTATTATGATTTGGGTTGGGTTGAGTTGGTAATTGAGGGCACATTTTAGGTTGAGGGTTCTGAGGTAATTGAAGTGGGGATTTTAGAGTGGGATGAGCTTGAGGAGACATCCCCATGGGTTGATTGGTCATTCCTATGGGGCGCTTCCAGTTTTGATTCCAATTGGGGGCTTGGGCAGCTGTGTTAGTCCACTGTGAAGGACATGGGTTATTATTTGAATTCTGCCAAAATGGGGTAGGGTATTGCAAGTTAGGCCAGGTGGGATTTGCAGCTGGTTGATTTGGCCAGGGTGCAGTAGGATATTATTGGGACTGCCAGGTGGAGTTAGAAAATGGTTGGTCATGCCATGCGTTTCTAGAGTTATGCTGCTGATTATACTGTCCAGAAAAGAAATAAGAAGGATCTTGTAGCGTACCTAGGGGTCAAGCCTGCCATTGGCGATGTTGAGCCATCAAATATACTAGTTATGTTTCCTCTTATGCTTCTTTAAAGACAACTTTTAGTCCTAGGAGTGATGGAAATTGTTCTGTCGCATGGTATTTGGCACAAATGGCACAAATTTGAACCACATCCAAGGGACACTCCCTCGAACCATGTTTCTTTCTTCATCGTGGATAAAATATGGCCAACAACTGCTCTTCTTCTGCTTGTTTCTATTAACCTGTAGAACATCCAATTGTGTATTCAGAGTACTCAAATTGTCTATTTTAAAAATTTCTATAAGATTACCAACTTCTGCTCGAGTGACATCCCCACTAGTAATGTTGTTATTTTTGGTGAGGGGAGCCCGCATTCCTGATCTGGTTCGTGTGTCTCCACGTGAACACCTGATGAAAAATTGAAGAATGTTATCATAAGTTTCTTGATAAATATTACCTTTTCCCATTAAATTAAATGTTTCTACCCATTCATCCTTCATACCTTTTATCAAAGTGGCTTTAAGTACCTCACCTGGTAGTGTACCGTAAGGTGATCTCTACAAGTTATATTGAAATCTTTCAACATATTCTTCTAGTGTTTCATTTTCTTTTGCAGTCATTTGAAATATTTCATCTTTTAAATCCCTGGTCCCACAGTAGTCTTGATATTTCATAAGGAAGGATTGTTTCATTTAATCCCAATAATTTATAGTTCCTCCTCCTAATCCCATAAATCATCGTAAAGCTACTCCTTTCAGGGTAGAGGGAAATAGCTTTAGTTTCTGGGGTTCATAGGTGTAGTCATAGCCTCTACACAGGACATCAAACTCGAATAAGAATGCATTAGGGTACTATGAGATCAATCCATTGAAGGTTGGAAGATTCTGTAATGGAATGGATTTCATTGGGGCATTAGCAACCAGATCAACTATAGGATATTCCAAAGTGGAATTCTCAGGTTGCAGTGGATTTTTCTGTGCCATTTGGTCAAAGATATGCCAATAGCGTTCAGGTATTGCTCGATTTGGGTGTTCTATTTTGGGGTGGTTGATTACTTGGTCCCCTAGGAGATTTAATCGTGCTACCTCTATCTGGTATTTTAGATGTACCTTTCCCTATCAGAATCACAAGAGATCTAGGTTCAAGAGGTGGTGGGTTTTCCTTAGCAACTCCAATGGTTTCCCCTTCTCCTTCTTTCAAATTACGAGAATTTCCCTCGTCTAAAGGACTGAGTGGTGGAATCTATGTATTTTGTAAATTTTGTTCAGTCCCTTTAGTTCCTCTATGAACCTCAGCATGAGCAACAGTTGGTGAATTTGTTGCTTGAGGGATTTGGGTAGAACCTTTTTGCGGTCCCACCGAGGCTTGAGATTCATCTTTTCGGATGATTTCATCTATAAAAGTGCTTCTTGTAGGGGCCACTAGGCCCTCGGATTTTGTAGTTTTTGGTGGGGGTTTTAATTTTTCAGGTTCTTTCTTCTTAGTCATACACACATACACAAATTCTATACACCTATTTAACCTCTATGCATCAGCTGAAGGTAGGTGTTGGCACAAGAATTTTACGTGTTTCCTACGTAGGTTCTTACCTTCCATTTTAAATACCTCATCCTCTAGAGATGCAACCTATGCTATCTTTGACATTCTCCCCGACAATGACACCAAAATGTTGGGCTCTAAATATGTCCTAAAAACAACCTTAGTCTAACATTAATTTATCAACCGAGGATTTGTCTTCTCTTTCAATAATGTCAACAAAGTCTATGCAAATAGTTGTGGAGGTTTAAATAGTGTAGTTAAATAAAGTCCGAGTCTATCTAAATTACTGTAACAATCAAACTCATTTATGAAAAACTTTGAAATTGAAACTGATAACTCGCCCAACATAATTGTAATTTGAGCAATAACACACTATGAATCAAAGGAATTAATCAATTTGTTGAATTCACCTAGCTAAGAAATATGAATTTAATCTATCAAAATGATTTAATAAATCAATCTATCAATGATTCTCTAACTTGTTGGAAAATAACAACTAAGTACTGTAAAATTGAGAAGGAACAACAAATGAGAATTTAAATGAAAGAAATAACGATTATGATTTTGATAAAAACAACAACACATGTGGAAATGAAAGGAAATAAACTAGCAGGAACTGGAAATGGAACAACAATCGACAATATTCAAATGAAATATCTATCCTCTATAATTGAACAACATAACTAATTCATAGAAGCATCAACACGATCACAAATTTATCTTAACTATTGCAAAGGAATTTAAATCACAGAACTGGAGTAGAATTGATACGATTACAAATGAGACAGTAACTCCTTTCGACTGGTCCCACGGTCTTCAGAAGGTACTACTGCTAAAAAATCAGTATGCAAGGATGATTAAAATGCTCAAGGATTTCATTAATTCCATAACTGGTAAATCATTTACAATGGACTTCTTGTACAGAGTAATTCAAAGATCTAAATATTTGATTGAATTCTTGGCTTTTCTCTATGGTTCATCACCCTTTATATATTACAATGACATGGGTAAATTAAGTTATCCTGAGGATCGAGAGATCCTCAGGATTTCTTTTACTATTTATAAAGATTACAAAATAGAGAGTCAATCTTCCTCTAAAATGATTTGCGCATGATTCCTTCGATCTCCAATAGTCTATGCATATTCATAATCTTCTTAACTATCTTGAGTTTAACAATAATTGTCCATTTCTGCAATAAAATCAAACAATTCAAACCGAAATTCAGAAATGATCTAATATCACTCAATAACATTTCTAGAAGACTTTTTAATCATTTTCTTTCCTAATTACTTCTAATTAATAGAAAAGTCAATCAAGAATATATCATAAACCATGGTAATAAGGAGGATATTTGTACCTTTTTCTCAACTCAACAGTAAGGTACCATCCTAAGGATCATCTGAAAAAGAATAATTAGAGCCTAATTTTTAGGGATAGTAGTTGGGGGCACGACAGCCCAAGCGACACATATTTTTTTATATATTGCATCTTTTCAATGTAAGCCAGGTTGGTTGGAAAAGCAATGTGAACAATGATTGTTGAATGTAACTTTCGAACCCGATTGAATTTTAATGCAAAGGTCCTGAGACTTTGATGAAAATATTCTAATGGCAATGGTTTGATGTTTTGTGATCTCTCTTATGTAAGTGCTTATTGTGTCATTTATATTCATGTCTGTATTTTGTCTAAATCGGAACGTTTCCTAAGCCTATAATTCAGCGCGCGGAGCTCTATATTTTTCCATTTAGATGACAGTGTTTTCTTCTAAGTAAATTTAGAATTCATCTCCAACAGTGCTCTGAGTTTCTTTATATATTTCTCTTTCGCCACACACTATGAATTTGAAATGAAAGACCGTTTCCTACTTAGCCTTTATCCTCTCAAGTTTTAGTCACCAAGTCATTCATCTCTCTCATTTTCTGAAATTTGACTCCATGGCCTAAGGTTTTTCATTCTCTTGCCAATAGAACCAGAAAATATTGTACGAATGTTCTAAATCTAGCCGACAATTCTATGCCATAACCTGTTTAGAGACAAATTCTTAGAGAGAGCCCTCTCTAGGTCGAAAAGGTTAGTTTCCGGCCTTAAAGTTGGTTTGTAGTTTACGTAGAAAGCGGGTACTTCCTCTTCTTTCAGTGTATGGGCCTATTGTACACAGATGCTCAATTGTTTAGAAATTATCACTCCCCAGTTGAAAATCCTTCTAGAAATATCCACCATGTATTCCAAGGGCATCCATGCTTCTGAAAACTTGGAGCAATCCTTCTCTCCATACAGTTAGTAGATAAGAGCCATCAGATAGATGTATGGCTCCCTCAGGTTAACCATCCCATACCAGCCATTGCTCTGGTTGGAAAACTTCTTTTCCTTCTTCCACCATGAGGCCATCAACTGACTGGTGTCATGGAATTCATAGAAATTAACCACGAAGTCCGTGTTATTTTTTCCTCTTGGTCCCTGAGCTTATAGTATTTCTAGACTTCTCTTGGGAGGAAAACTCCAACACACCTACCATTCTCATCGTTGATCAAGAACTTATGCCCGTCTGTATGGTCTATTAGCCATTTCAGAACCTCTATGAAAGGGAAAATCGAGGTTCTGTTGGCCACCATGTGTAAATATGACCTTCATATGTTTGGGCACACCTAGTCACCGAGCGCCCTTACGTCTGGGTCACTGTGTGGGATATACTCCAGGTATTCTTATCGACTAGTTCTGTTGAAGATGTCCCCTCACTATGGGAGAATTACTTTGGATCCAGTGCTTGCTTCTATATCACCGAAGGTCGGAGGATGGAAAAAATATTTCTTTGTTGATATTTTAATGACAGGATCTGCCCTCAGAGCGTACTCCAGCTATCTCATGGTACCCATAGAAGAACCTTCACCTATTTCAACTTATTTTAGCTTGGGTTCCCTTAGTGAGCATCTGGTGGTTTTCTTTCTCGGTGACATATTACCTGATTGTGTAAGAAAATTTGATGCATATATAAATTATGACCACTGAATTGACAAACTTGAAGATATACCTCAACAAATTTTCTCCTTTAGATGCTTTGGAATTCAAACTTGTGCACATAATGAATTTTTTCAAAACTGTTCTAGAAATTTAAATAGGTATGAACTTACCTTTTTACATCATCCATTCAATTCGGGTTATGAGTGTAATTTCATTAAATCTGTTGCAAGATATTCAAAGATGTTTGAAATTAATTTCATCATGGGTTGACAACGTGGGAGATAGTTGTAATGTGGTCTATCGACAATTTCAATTTTTTTCTTTTTAATCAGCGCACGAGGTAGCAACAAATTCAGGATCAAGCATTAATTGGTCTATTAAATGTCCAAATTCGATTGTATCTTATGCAGAAAATATCCCATCATTTCTCTAGTACAGTTGGTGGGTCGGGGGTCGAGATTGTGCTTCAAACACTTTTTGTTGATATCTTCTTACAAAAGAGTCGACGCCGATCAATATTTTCATACAGAGATGGCATGGCAAAGATGACTAGAAGGCATGACTAGGACCTAGAGAACCTTAACATGACTCGAGATGAAACTAGGCCATATGACACCCTTACGTGATAGAGACATGTGGCACTTGAGACTGGTGACTTAATTTGCTCGTGTTAATCGAAATCGAGACTTTCTTTAAGATATACGTTCTAAAACCCAATCCTATCTTGACGACGTCGAAAACTATCAAGGATCGATGATAGATGATAAACCTACCCAAGTGTTCTTGGATCTACTCTCTCGAAAAAGTCTCGATCCCGAAAACACATTGAGGATCAATGATCGACGATATGTTTTTCGCAGACAAATTCATTTTTTAAACTTTTCTAGAGTTCCCCGACCCCGATAAAGTGCATCGGTCATCGAATATCGGTGATTTCTTTGCGTCCTTTGTTAATGTCTACCCTTCCTGTATTTTTCCAATGCCGAAGGGGATCAACTATCTATTGAAACTTCATGTGAATAAATTCTGTAAACCAACTCCACCTTTTGCCGAGGTCGATGGGTATCGATGCTCAACGACTGTTGTTAATGTGTGGTCCCTTTACTTGCTTGAATTTTTTCGACGCTGAACCTGAGTGCGTTAGGTGCAATGTTAGCTTCTGATTTTTAATTTGGGTGTCAAGTTATTTTAGACATGAGGTTTGACAATTTAAAAAAAACTTGACTTGATTATAAGAGTTATGAAAAAAAAACAAAGATAAACCATTTCCCAAAGTGAAATCGATTCAGACAGTGAAGAAAAAAAGTGGTTCCCAAAAAGTGATAAAATTTCATCAAGATTTTAGGGTGTGTTGAGTGCTCAAAAAATGGTGACTTACTGGGAGAAAGAAGAATTTGTGCTACTTCCCTGGGCTTAGCTGATGCAGAACTGATTAAAAACTTAAACACGAAACTGGTGATCTTGAGGCTGATTAAAAACTTAACTAGTTTTTTTTTTTTTTATCGAGTCTCTTATATCCTTGTAACTAGTTTTTTTTTTTTATCAGAGTCTCTTATATCCTTGCATTTGAAATTCCCCCGATTCGTGAATTCAGGCCTACCTGTGGGGTTTCAACTGTTATTCCACCTTCATTCCCTTTATCCATGACCCACACCCCCTTTTGACAAGAGTCAAGCAAAGAATTCACTGGCACCAAGCCCTTTAGTTATCATCATTCACTTGTTGTGGTGTTGCTCCACTTCCAGCAAGCGTCCATAGCCCCAACGGAGTCACCCCGACATCACAAATCTTGCTCCTTTTACAAAAATAATCCATAGCCTTGACGAAGTTATCTGCATACCCTCTCCTACCTCATGCTCGTTTGATATAATTTATTTAATTTTGGTAGAGATTCTCTAAGCGGGTGGGAGAGGAGGACATCCGCTATCTACAAGATGAGATGGCTAAAGTGAAAAAAATATTAAGGTTTGGCTTGAGGTACATGTGGTCCTTTCCATATTACCATCTTTCCATTTGGTTTTACTATATCACTAGGCGGAAACTTCATCACTTGCCAAGGTTGTTTATTTGCAAAGGTTAGATACAAAACTCCTTTAAGACAACAACAATTCACCCAACGTTTCTTCTGTTGTATGTAAGCATGAGTCAGGAATAGAGTTTGCTACACCGAATTGATTAAGGTCAACCAATGTCTTGCGGAACAAAAATTCAAAGCGCAAAAAATACTACAAAAAATAAAACAAAAATAAAGGACTCCACAATTAGCCTACCTAAAAATAAAATAACTCGAAAACACACACACGCATTGTTTTTTAACATAAATATTTTTTTAGGGCTTGGTCATTCATCGGGAGGGCGTCAGGTCCCCCTCTCATATTTTTCAACCGATACGTGCCTGCCCCAATTTTCTTAGCTACCTGAAAAGGTCTGAGCCATAGACTCTGAAACTTCGAATGTTTTCCCTTCGGCTCATTTGCTTTGTCCCATTTCAGGACTAAGTCTCCTACTTCAAAATTATTCTCTTTGGCCTTATGCTTGTCAAACCACCTTTTAACTATCTACTGATGAGCGATGAACTTTGGTTTTTCTTTCTCCATTTCTTCTTCTAGCATGAGCAGGGTATCAATTCTCTATTGAATAACCGATGAGGGTTGTCCTCTAGAACCCTGAGCAAGCTGAAGAGATGGAAGATATATCCCGTTCGGGAGAATGGATTCTTGCCCGTATACCAAAACGTATGTGGAATTCCCTATAGCTTCCTTTGATTTTAATCTATCGGCCCATAAGGAATTATGAAGTGAAATATTCCAATTCCTCTGATTGTGTGCAATTTTTTTCTTCAATATCCTCACTAGGTTCTTATTGGTAGATTCTACCACTCCATTCCCCCGTGGATAGTAATTTGCAGAGTATCTGATTATGATTCATTTTTCTAGAGAAAACTCTGTTAATAGGGTGGATGAAAATTAAGAGACATTATGAAAACCAATAATGGAAGGCATACCAAACCTTGTGATCAGCTGTTGTTCTATGAATTGGATTAATACCTTTTCGTTTACATGAGTCAGAGGGATGGCCTTTGCCCATTTCATGAAATAGTCCATAGCAGTCAGTATGCATCTATGTTGTTTTTAATAACTTAGTGTAATTTATCCTATGAGATCTAACCCCCATTGCTTGAATGGTATGGATATGGCCACAGGTTGGAGTGGGACAACTGCTCTCTTTTCCCTCCCCGCGCTCATTTGACAAGTTTTATAGTTTCTAGCGTATGTGTGAGAGTATCTAAATAGAGTAGGCCAATAATAGTCGGATCTCAATATCTTGTGAGAAGTGGTATTCCCAACAAAGTGTCCACCTGTAGGACCATCATGGAGCTCCTTCATAAACTTGTCTACGTCTTCACGTTCGAGACATCTTAAAAGTACCCCATCATAATTCACATAGAAGGGCACCAAATTTATGAGGCAATATGCATTTTATATTAATGATAGGACATATACAAAAATAGGTGCACTGGCCTTTAACATCTAGGATCTCTAGCCTAATACAACCATAAGCCTCCTAGCTTATAATAACTAGCTCACCAGCCTATAAAACACATCATATACACAAAGGCTCCCTGGCCTCAAAATCGCACGCACTTAAGTTGCTGCGCGTGGTATCCAGCTTAAGTACATTTGCATTTACATTACAATTGGGTTTGGCCTAGGGATATTACACTAGTTCCTCTTGGAATACTTCATCATCAATAGCTAGGTCTTTAAATTTTTCTTGATTGGTTAAGAAGTTTATGATCTGCTCATCCCCTTCAAAGACCTTCCAATTAGAAATATTTTTGGGCACCGATGGTTTGTAAAGTAGTTCCATAGTAAACCGAGAGGCTTCATAGTCTTATAAATGGGATAGCCTTGAGGTAGTAGTGGCCATGGAATCAACAATAGTATTATTTATTCTGTGGATCACTGTAACCTTGAAGGCTTCAAAATGTTCTATTAGCCTGTGCACTTCCTATTGATAATTCCTCAGGTGGGGAGAATTGCAGTGTATAATGTTCCTTACTTTCCTAACAATGATTTCAGAGTTTCTGAAAACCTTTAGTTCTTTAATGTTTAATTCCATGGTTTTCTTTAGCCCTTGCACTAAAGATTTCTACTCGGCAGTGTTATTAGTGCATCCAAATTCTAGTTTGTAGGACATGAAATTTTGTTTCCCCTTCGGATCAATGAGGATAGACCCTAGTCTCGACCCTTCTTGTGATTTAGACCCATCAAAGTACAAGGTCCAAACTTGTGAGAAAAAAACCATTAGCTTCTCCTTGCCTACTAACTTCTTCCTCTCCATCTATTTTCTCTGTGGTTTCCAATAGAGGTTCTTGACAGAAGAGGGTTTCTTCCGCCGCTGTCGGTACATTTTCTTGAAAATTCATTTCAGAGTTTTGATTAAGAGGCACATCAGATGAGAGAGGGGATAAATTACCGAAATCGGAATCACAGGAGTAGTTTCCTAGTGTTATTGGAATAATCGGTAAGTGCAGACACAAACAAATCTCCCTAACTTCCACAAGAAACTAGAACAAAACATAACAAAATACATGCTTCTCCTTAAACTTCATTATCATATGAACTAGTTTAGTGAGGTACAAGTGACATACCCTTTAAATGATGCTTGATCCTTGCTAGTGTTGTATTTTTATCTCCTTTCTTGAGTTTGCAGAATAGTAAGCATGTCTAAGAATCACGAACCAACAAAGAGGGAAAACAAATATATATGTATTCTAATGAAGTCTATGTATATGATCAAGGAATTATACAATAGAAGACGAGATTCTTTTATAGGGAAGAAGTGTATTGTTGTATTAAATGAAATAGAAAGTGGAGAATACAACCCGTGCCTTGATGTTGCAAGGTCCCCTTTCAATGGTTATTTTCTTCAACACACACACCTTTGCTCCAATGCCTTGAATGAAGAAGATCCACAATCTGACTTGAAGAACCAAAGCAAAGCTCTCAAGCATAATCTGAAGTAGAATTCTCTATGCAAATATTATCCTATTCAACCTTAGCCTTTTCCATAAGAGATCCCTCTTTATATAGTGTGAAATAGATATGGATGAGAAGATTAGGATGATCCCACTAAATCAGAGAAGCGATAAATATCCAAACCAATCAGAGGCCACCTCATATTCTAGAAGATTCCCTTATAGAACATTCGTGAATTTTGACTTTTCCTATGCTTTAAGCATCGTCACACCCTATGCACAAGCAACATGTGATGACGTCACAGTCTAGTTTTAAGGAAGAGTGAAACAATCAAGCATCATCACACCCCATGCATATGGCAGGATGCGAAGACATTCCTTGATATGGTTTTTGAAAGAGGGAAGCAAATCACTTTTCTCATGGAGAAAGTCTTCTTTTAATATTTTTAGGGAACATGAACACATGTTGTCAGTTGATCGCTAAGGTGACCAAAATAATGTGTAACACCTAGAACGGAGAAGTCTGTCGATGAGGGTTCATTGAGGGATTCTAAATCGGTGATAGTATGTTTGAGATACCTTTCCCTATCGATCATAATCATGTTTGCGTGTCCCTTTAATGGAAAAAAAAGGTGTACCTAGTCTGTGCTAAAGTATCCATTCAGCTTCTCAGACCAATCTCGACTAGGGAGAAATACATAAGCTTCTAGTATATCTACTTCAATGATGTCAATTACTTGAAAAAATTCCAGGCGTGTCGCCATTCTGATCATGACATCCTTGAGTTCTCCAATGAATTTCACCTAGGTTATGTCTAGTTGTATCACATGTTTATCACTTCTGAGAGGGACTGTGTTTAATTTATTGCTAAAAGATAATGGCATAACATTGGAGGATGCCCCTGGGTCAACCAAACAATTATGGAGGTTCCTATTGAAGACTTCAAACATCAAGAGGAATGGTGGGACAAAAGGATTTCCCTTTTTGTCTGTAGAGTAAGCATTCACAGTTGGTTTGTTTTTTAGATCTGTGGAGGTTGGGTTTTCTCCTTGGTTAGTTCTTGTTATAGGAGTTTCTACTGACTTCAACGATTGTAACAGAAAGTCATTTTGCTAGGGAATTCTACACATGTAGATGAATGATATATTTTCCTTCAATTTTTTTAGATATTCTACTATGTTGTAGTCTAGCTTCGGTGATTCTCGTATATGGATGTTTATAGGATTTCTTTGGGAGACAAAAGGTTATTTCGGGTGATCAAATGTTTGTTTTCCTCTCAAATTTTGGGAAATGGTAGAGTCGTTTGAGACCAATTGACCCCTACTTCACGTTGTCACAGCCAAAACCTCCGCGGGTGGTTCTTGAACCTCAAGTATATCATCGGAAGGCATTGGCAAGTCTAGATCCCACAACAACATGGTTGTTTCTTCCGGAGGGACACATTCTTCCTGATAAAAAATATTAATCGTTGAGTCGCTTGGTTGCTCGATAAGGAAAAATGAATCTTTGAACCAATTAGCCATAAAATTCATGGCATGCACCCATTGTGAACAATCTCTTTTAGAATGTTTCTCTTGGTGATAGGTACAGAAAGAGTCATATGCTACATTGCCCAGGTCGATGTTTAAGTTGGCCGGGGGAGGTTCAATTGCTTTGAATGGTGGTTTTCTTTTAAAAAAGGGTTAATAGGGAATTTGGCCTTGGTTTCCTTCCCCTGCATTCCTTTTCATGTCTACTATTTCATTTGACAACTTATTTATCATTCGTTGTAGGTCTTCTATGTCTCCACTTCCCTTTTCAGGACCTTGTTTTGTTTGTTTCCCTGGGGGTCTAGTCAACAAGAGACCTCTCCTAGGTGGAGGTTTAGCTTCCTTATTGACTAATGAGACATGGCCCTCTTTACATCCATTCATATGGAATTCAATTGTTTTGGCTTGCTCAAAATTCTCATCTAGGGTTGTTTTGGAAACCCTTTTTACAAACATGGAAATAGAAGCAAGGAGAGCATTATTGTATACTTTGATTTGCAACTCCTGAGTGGGTTTAGCTTCAGGTTGGAATTTTTTTAGGATAGTGGTGAACCATTGATTGAAGTCTTTAAACTTTTCTTTTGAACTCATGGTGGCGGTGAACAACTCATCCATCAAATCTCCTGTAGTGGTTTCTTCGGCAACCTTTTCTAAAAAATCTTTTTGAAACTTCCTCCAACTAGTTATGGACCCTACAAGAAAGTTAAAATACCATGTGGAGGATGAATTATCAAAGGTATAGGGGAAAATCTTGCATACTACGTCTTCATGTTAGACATTCGTCTGTCTAATAGCTAATATGAAATTTTTGATATGGTCTTCAGGAAATCCTAAGGTTTCAGGGTCAAATTTAGGGAGTAACTTTTCTGGATGTTAGGGGAGGTTATGTACTTGTCCGAGGATTTCCATAGCATATCTGGCCAACAACAGTTGATTATTCTAAGGTGGTTTTCCCCTTTCTTCATTATGATCATTTTTATCCCCCATGTCATCCGACTCCGAAGCTGAGCGATACGAGTTAAACCATTCCTCGTCATATTAAAAATCATCGGGCTCAGAGTAGTTACCATCTGGTGTTTCAGGGATTAGATTAAGGGGATGTTCAATCTCAGTGAGGGAAAAATATATCAGGTCTTCTACTGTGTGAAAAACAACCTGGTCGGGGGTGTTGACCACTGGTCTTCTTACTTGTTTTCTACGAGGAAGTGATAGAGCTAAGGGTAGTGCTCCAATTTGTCAGGTGTCATCTCTTGTGATTATTCTAACCTGGTTCAACTCCTCGTGGGGAAGAGCGTATGTTATTTCAGGGAATAAATGTTCTTCCTCTTGCTGGGGTGAGTTACTCATTTCAGGAGTACTCAGTGTATGTGGGTTGTATTGAGATTGACTAGCCATGCATGTGGGTTGTTTTGAATCTATAGGTTGTGTGAAATATTATATCATAAATATTGTTAGCCATTCATTCATTCAGGCCCTCTTTCTAGAGCCAATTCTGTTGAGGGGTCCTAAATCCATTTAACTTAACAGCAGGAACCAAACCCACCATAGAGGCCCAATTAGACCCTACAACATTTGATGGTGGAATGGTTCTCCGGATCTTTAGATCCAACCATTTTATCGATTGTCTTTACATAGTGATTGATAGGATATCTTCTTATGAAAGTTCCTCTTTCAGTTTAAACGTTCTTTTTTTGTAATTTTTTTTATTGTGTCTGATAAAAGGATGTGCGTTGGTGTAAACCAATTGGTGAAAGAGATTCTTAACTACTGGAGAAGTCTAAGCTCGGGATAACCCTCGTGCTAAAGAATGAAGACAAATATATTCACACCTATAACAAGCCTATCACTAATACATTAAGTTGTTGGTATTTCAATTATTGTCTGAGATATAATTATCATAAAGAAAATACACATGCAATAAGATGATGGCAAGAAAAACAGTTTCCTTAGATCTAATCATTAATCACACATTAACAAAATTATTTTCTTTCCATCATTAAGAACGAGAGATGCAAAAAAATATTAACTAAGATAAATTATCAATAGATTCAGAAACTCTTACTCATTACAACATCCATTCATGAAATAAAGTTGGAAGTAGTTCCACCTCAATCCAATCATATAACGCCTTTGATGAAAAACAAAAGTTTGTCTCTGTTCTTAAACATGACTTCTCAATTAAGTTAGTTCAGAAGTAGTTCTTTACAATTCCAAAAATGAGGGTATTTTCAAAAACCATCGACCCTTTCTCAAAGGTTGATCCTCTTATTTATAATGAAACATTAACTAAAAATAACTATAAAAAGTACAAGTTAAGTAAACAAAACATCACCACATGGCGCTTTCCATCTCTCTATCTTCTAAGAGTCATCAAATAGTTTCACTAAAGTGGATGACTCTTGTCATACTCTGACCATTTGACAAAGAGTTCCTCACATGTGTTGGCATACAGGAATCTGTGTTGGTCCATCAAGGGGCTGAAAGGATTTCTTTTACTTCTACTGCCCATGCCTGATACTTAACTATTTTGACACTTAACTACTTCAATACTGCTCGAGCCTTGATTGGGTGCTCCATAAACTATTTTACTTGACCTGGCACCATGCTCGCAACCTTTTCTATCTCTATAGTCCATGCCGAGTCTTGTTTTGCATGTTGTTTGTCTATGTCATTCAAGTCGACAAAATCCTCAGGTGGCCGAATTTTGGGAGGCCGATGTCTTTCATCTCTTGATTAATATTGACCCAACTCCTTTTGCAATCGACCCATTTTTCTTGAATTTCTCATTGAGGTTCCTGGGCCATTTTTACCCAGTATCCGACCACTTTCCTGATTCAATCTATGCTTTTGTCCCTCATCACCCGAATGCCATTCTCTTCAGTGTATCGAACCTTTTGAATCGCGCTGATGTAATCAATTATTTCCACTGGTTGGTGAGCATTCTTGTACCATATTTCCACATCCGTGTAGGTCTCTAGCGCCATAAGGGTGTCTTCTTGGAATTTTTCTATCCTTACAGTGAAAATATGTCATTCATTTGTGAATTTTTCATAGGCGTCTTGGAACTCACTTATAATAAACACAATGGATTATTTGGAGTCCTGATAGTATTTCGCCAAATGGCACATATGATCCAATTCCTTTAGTGCAATGACCAACACCTTTTCATCTCTTCTTTCTCTGTCCAAGGTGGCATCTGTTATAACCATCCCTGCGCCGAAAAGTTTAGACGTCTTGGCGTGTTCTGTGTTGATCAAATTTTCCTCTATGGCAATGAAAATCAAATTGTCCAACGTAAGCCTCCTCTTCTTAGTGGTTCTCTTCATGATGGATTTCCTCTTTCGGTCGTAGGCGATTGCTCATATATTGGTGACCTCATAAAAAGGTTCATGAATTTTTTGTTCTCCCCAAGTTATAGTATTTCTAAGGCTTTCGACTATGTATATATGTTCTAGGCTGGGTTCCTGAACCTCTTATATATGTCCCGATGGCTCGGATTCCGGTTGTTGCTCATCAATTGGTAAGGTATCGACCAAAAATGAGGAATTAGGGGCATGTTTGGTACTTACTTGGTATTCTGCAGTTGAAGTGTCAATTTCCTGTTGTGGAATTTCTTCTTCCTATCCGCCCGATCCCATCTCATCCGTTGAGCTATCCATTAGGGTTCCTAGTACATTGAGTGGCTCAGTGTCTAAGGAAATTTTGACCTCATCATCACTCTACAGATAGATCTAAACTTGAGCATTGTGACTCAGGGTAGATGTTCTCTCAGATTCTTTCTCCTCTATAATAGGCATTGGCGTAACCAGGGACACCTCCGAAATATACTCATCATCATAGATGTTTATCAAGTCGAACAAGGTATTTGGTACACTTTTTCTTCCTGATGTCCTCGCTATCTCAATATGGGTTGAAATTTCCCCTGGTGATCTAATCTGTGGTGGTGGAACTTCATGGTTTTTAGACCTGTTGGCCCTTGACCACGTTTTGAGGAACACTTGGTCATATTTGACTGATTTTGGGACTTTGACAACTTGTCAAAGATAGAGCGCAACACGAAGCGGAAATCATGGAAGCTAGACCCCTTTTTGGGTTTTTGGGGATAATGTAATGGGAAAGGGATGTCAGCCCATGGGTTTACCCATGCTTAGGCTCACTTTTGTATGTATATATAGATGTCTAGATCATATAGAAAAGTAGTGGATGATATATCTATGTGATGTAGGCTAAGTGCCAAGAGTTGAATCTATGTGATCAAGGATTTGTGCATTTTGTGTAAGACTTGCAGAGCTGAGTGCAAGTCCCTATGAGAGGCTATAGAAGGCTTTGTGCTCCAGTGCAAGGAAGAAGGATCTAGCGAGCTATGTAGATATTCTATCCTATGCAGAGTAAGGGTTTTGAGTCTCTGTGTTGTAACCTGATCAACTAAAGCTAATAAAGAAGAAGACTTTGTGGACGTATCCCCAGAGTGGGGGTGAACCACGGTAAATCTATGTGTTGTGCTCTGTGCCTCAACCTGATGTGTTTGTATCTTACTTTGCTAAGTGATTTGATATGTTTAGATAGATCTATTATGCTTTGTGCTTCTGAGATATGAATGAATGTTAGATATGGTATGTAAGATGCTTAGTTCTTGATATGCCAAATCTAATCAATCTTGTTGTGGCTAAGTGCTGAATTATATTAGATCTAAGTACATACTGCGATGCTCTGTGCTATCTCTGAAGTATCATAAGGGATTGATATTGATGAATAATCTATGCTAGGTGATTGCTAAGTGTTTTAATCACATATCTGTGTCCAAGCTAAGGTTGCAAACACCTAATTCTTGCAACCACCCCTGCCTCTACCTCGGGTGAGACTTCATCTGCTTCACAGGTGTTGTTGAAAGGGTCGGTAGTTAGGGTTTTGTTGGTGCGTTGTTGTAGCATTGAACCTTGGGTCTTCCCCTGTGCCATCAAATGGTTCCATTGTTGGGACCTAAAACTGTGATTGTTGGGAACTGAGCAAAAGGAGCTTCGTGAAAAGATTCATCCTGAAATTGTGAAATCTCTGTGTGTGGATCTATGCTCTAGTGCGCAATGATCCACTTGATCTGAAAATCTCTGTGTTGAAGAAGGAAGGACAGATTTGAAGGAAAGAAGACATATCTGCAAGAAAAGAGGCTGATATTGAAGAAAAGAAGTAAGATCTATAAGATTTGTGCTCTAATAAAGGTAAGAATAGTTAAAAGTTCTTATATCTGGAAGCTTTGTTCCCTGTAGAAGTAAAAGAAGTGAAATTTTTTCTTTCTAAAGTATGGATTTAGGCATGCTGGATAGATTTTTTCCTAGCTTGAAAACTAGGGCATTGTTAGATGAAAGAACGTTTGATATGAATGGATATGATAAGTATAATGATAGATACGTTATACCTATGCATAGAAATAATTTTTGGACTAACCAATGGATGCAGGATCCTAGAAAGATTTTTTTTTAGGCTAGCCATTATGATCCTAGCGCGTAGTATAAGAAAAGTTGGGGATCATTGAAGATAAAGAGAGGATTAACTCTTTGTTACAGTTGCAAAAGACTAGGACATATTGCTAAGGAATGCCCTGGGAGAAACCCTAGTTGCCTCTGTTGTAAGGCTATGGACCATGAAGTACTGGATTGCCCTAGAATGATTGCTAGACTTGAAAAGATGAATATGGATCAAGCAAACTCTGAAGGAGATCAAGAGACTAAGATTATAGAAGAACCCTAGAAAGAATCAAATATTATGTTACTGAAAATGAAAGAAACCCTAGATGAACATAAAGATGCCAGTTTGTCAGAAATCTTCAAAGAAAAGGAGAAAATCGAAATAAGAATAGGAGAATTCGACATTGACTATGCTCTGGATGAGGGAACACAGATGAAAATGATGACAAAAAGTACTTGGGAAACCCTAGGAAGGCCTTCTATGGTTCCTTCACTAGGAAAAATAGGGTTGTTTAAAGGAAAAATGGTAACCCTATGTGGCAGGATTACCTGAATAGCTATGAGTACCCATGGAGCTTCGACAGAGGAAGAATTCGAAGTTATTAAATTTATTGAGGACTATGCCCCATTTACATATTTGTTAGGAAAGATCTGGATTGAAAAAGACTAGATCCGGAGAAAAGAAGAAAAGGAATCCCTAGAACAGAAGAAGCAAGAACTCATGGAATTTATGACTAGAAAGATCACCTACTTGATGGAAGAACAAGAGAATAGATATAAGCTATTGAACACTAGGGACTTGGATGTCGAAGCTATATGAGTATTAGAGGAACCAAAGAAGACCGAAATACCTAATCCATATGATGAAGGAGTATTACCCTTGGATCTGAAGAAAGAATTCAACATCACGAGGTGACTATGTCGAGAGAAGATAAGAATTAGAATGAAAAAAGGATGACTGAGATGAAGATCACTGGGAATAAGGATAGGAAGCTAAGTAAGAAGAGAGACAAGATCAAAAAGTTACAGAAGATTCCAGAGGAAACTTCGCAAAAGGAAAAATCACAGGAATTGAGCTTCATCGGGATATCAGAACAACGACATACAACACTTCACTGTGGCGAAGCAATATAATCGTTGAACCAATATACCCATTTGAATTCTGCCCGAACAGACATAAAAGCATTAAAGGATCACCACCAGACCATTGGAACATGCCATAATGAATGGATAAATGTCTGTGGAAGCTTCATACCCTTGTAAGCAGACCGTTGATGAATTTCCTATTTATCTCATCGCGTCATGCCAGAAGAACACCTTTTCCAACTGAAGAATCGAAGCCCACAGAACTAGTGATTGTATATAGTGATCATTGCAAGCAGATTGTTCATCCTAGTGCAGTATTTTGAGATCATCATGACCCTAATTATCTTTCCCGAGTGTGTATGTCCGACAATCTCAATGCACTTGAGGAATCCGTCATAGAGGTCCTTCTCGATTTAATGACTGAGAGATCCATGTCGGAAAGAAGAATGTCCACCGAAGTCCAAGCATCATCGATGAGCGGAGTGCAAGCCTCTCCATTGACTTCTCGATCAGGAACATCTCAAGTCGGTGCAGAAAGAAGAACTAAGCATAAGGATGACATAGCCAATGCAAAGTTAGTGCCATCCATCCTACCATCTTACATACCCCCTCTGAGTGGTGAGATTAATAGAGAAAGTGTCCCTAGAGACTTTGAATACACCCTAGTCACTTCATATCTGCCAAAAGGAGTAGGCACCTACCAGGCAGATCAAGACAAGGTTACAGCGTTGAAGTTTTGTGAGTTCAACCGAGGGGACCGTAAAGTTTACAACATGCTTGCCCCGTATAAGTACTTGATGAGAAATAAGGGCAAGAATTCAAAGCTCATCCCTCAGCAATGGATGATGAACCTCGCACAGTATACTTTGCTCAATGTTATGAAAATACTGCACTTCGGCAGACACCAGGAGGTGAATGCTTGTGTAAAATTGTTGCTAGCAAGTTACCATAGAGGATACCTGTGGTTAGATTGTCGCATAACTGTTGATCCAATGTTGATCAATAGGATCATTGGGCTTAGCATGCAGGGCCATGATCCCCATGAGTATTATCCTGGAAAGACCGTAGATCGCTCTCTTACGCATAAGATCAAAGAAGCCTATGGTGATGTTGAGAAAGGTGCAAGAGGCTACAAGGTAGCTTCTATTGAAAGTGGCACTATGTGCCTCGCATGCCAACTGATCGCAGGGAAGTTGGTATGCAAGAATCGACCAACACAAGTATCTGGCTTTGTAGTTGACCTCGCAGAAAAGTGCGCAGAGGGACTACAGATGAACTAGGCGAAGTACCTGGTGAATCAACTAGAGATTGACTACAGAGAAGCCCAGGATCAGGGGCATGGATTCCATTTCAGCTGGCTCCTGATACTCATCGATTTTGTTGCATGGGAGCTACCGGAAGGTGCAACCTTCTCGGACCTTGATCCCTTTGAGCCACTAGCCGGGAAGTTCAGTACATTATGGTACTCGAACGACATGAGCAAGCAATGGAAATCGAATGTTGTTTTCCACATGTACTATAACCAATTGAAATCAACTATAAGGAGTGAACCTTGCATCATGCCGAACACTTTAGAGAGATTCTGACCTCTGATAAAGTTCAGTGTAGATTGCCACTTTATATACCTAACCCCACGGGCTGATGAGCACCAAGAACAACTTCAGTCTTATTATAAGTTGATAGAAGAAGACCTGGAAGAGATCACCAAGGAATGGTCGGTAGACATCCTTGTTTCAGCAGACCCCACAAAAATGTCTGACATTGACAGCCCCAGAACTACGCAGGATACACCTGGGCCCAGTAAGACAAAGAAAGCAAAGATGAAGAAGAAGACTGAAGAAGTCCAGGATATTGACAACCTATCTGTAAGGACGGATTCCATTACACTAGATGAATAAGGTGATGATGAAGAAGGTACAGAAACTGAACAACAGAAAGTTGAAGTACCACCGCCAAGGGATGAAGAAGACTCATCGAAGAAAAGGAAGGTCTCACCTCTGAAATCTTCCTCCAGAAAGAAACCAAGAACCCATGTAACCAAGATGCGAAATACCCTCATGTTGGATGATTTTGATTTCATCGTTGCAGTGGTCGATGATGATTCAAAGGAAATCATAGAGAAGAAGGAGGAAAAGCAGGAACAAATATATAGCCAAATTGAGATTGTTCTCTAAGGAGTACAACAAGCACTCCAGTCTAGCCGAGCAATCTCTACTGCACCTCTACAAGAAGGAACAATAGAAGTGGGATATGAATCAGTTCAGCTCCACAAGATTGCTGATACAGTCGAAGTACGCCTTCGACATGATTAGGAAGAAAAAGTGAAGGCCACCTAGGCCCTAAAGAAAGCACAGGAGGAAATTATTGAACAACGCCAAGCCGCACAACAAGAGAAGAATGCTCTCCAAGCAAAAATTGAAGAAGACAGAGCGAAGATCCAAAAAGAGAAAGAGCAGTTTCTTGCAAAGAAGATAGGAATTAAAGAATCTGTCAATAGAGAATTTTTCTCTATGACTGGCTTAGAGCAGAAGGCCGAAGAACCCATAGAGCACCAAGTGATGAAGCTAGCTAAAGTTAATCAACAACATCAACAAAGGTTCATAGAATTAGAGCTTCAGACCATACCATAGAATCCACAAGAAGTGAGTGACCAGTGAGAATTAAATTCTCAGAGTGCAGTCGAGAGGATTAAAACACTTGCTGCAGAATGTAAACAGGTAAGTAGCAGAAGCACACAGATATATGAACAACTATCTGAAGACCCAGAGTTGAAGAAACTGGAGTCCCAACTCCAGGAAGAAAAGAAGCATGCAGATATAGTACAGGCATAACTAGAGCTCCTGTCACCTATCGAGAGGATGAAGAGATCCTAGGAACAACGCACTTCCCAACAACTCCTTCTTACCATGCTATACAGAGTGATCAAAGTCACCCAGAAACTCCAGCGTAGCTAGGAGGTGGCCTACCTNGGAACACTACTAGAACAAGTAGTTGTTACAGTCGAGAAACAACTGCAAGGACCTATCAGTGAAGCGATTGTTCAGGAATTCGCTGAGCAAGAAGAAGTAGCACAGAGACAAGTCGAAGTAGCTCGAGCCAAGCTCGAGACTTTTGAGGCAAACTTACTCAGACCTGAGTGACTCGGGATGAATCACAAGTGAGTGTTGGGTACCTGTTGGCCCTTGACCAAGTTTTGAGGAACACTTGGTCATATTTGACCAGTTTTTGGACTTCGGTAGCTTGTCAAAGATAGAGTGCAACGCGAAGCAAAAATCATGGAAGCTAGACCCCTTTTTGGGTCCTTTTTGGGTTTTTTGGGATAATGTAATGGGAAAGGGATGACGGCCCATGGGTTAACCGATGCTTAGGCCCACTTTTATGTGTATATATAAATGTCTAGGTTATATAGAAAAGTAGGAGATGATATATCTATGTGATGTAGGCTAAGTGCCAAGAGTTGAATCTGTGTGATCAAGGTTTTGAGCATTTTGTGTAAGACTTGCAGAGCTGAGTGCAAGTCTTTGTGAGAGATTGTAGAAGGCTTTGTGCTGCGGTGAAAGGAAGAAGGATATGGAGAGATGCACAGTTCTTCTGTCCTATGCAGAGTAAGGGTTTTGAGGCTCTTTGTTGTAACCTGATCAACTGAAGCTAATAAAGAAGAAGACTTTGTGGACGTAGCCCCAGGGTGGGGGTGAACCACGGTAAATCTGTGTGTTGTTCTCTGTACCTCGACCTGATGTGTTTGTATCTTCCTTTGTTAAGTGATTTGATATGTTTAGATATATCTATTATGATTTGTGCTTCTGAGATATGAATGAATGTTAGATCTGGTATGTAAGATTGTTAGTGCTTGATCTGCCGAATCTAATCAATCTTGTTGTGGCTAAGTGTTGAATTATCTTACATCTAAGTACATACTACGATCCTCTGTGCTATCTGGGAAGTATCATAAGGGATGAATATTGATGAATAATCTATGCTAGGTGATTTCTAAGTGTTGTAATCACTTATCTGTGTCCCAGCTAAGGTTACAGACACCTGAGTCTTGCAACCACCCTTGCCTCTACCTCGGGTGAGAATTCATCTGCTTCACAGGTGTTGCCAAAAGGGTCCGTAGTTAGGGTTTTGTTGGTGTGTTGTTGTAGTGTTGAACCTTGGGTCTGCACCTGTGCCAACAGGACCCGATGATTTCTTCAAGTTGCATCAGCTCTCGGCCACTTGGCTCTCCTCAACTTTCGATGGGGTAATCAATGAGAATCGTCATCATTTATATCAGATCAGTTCATTTTTCAATTGATAAATAATTCTTTGTGCCCCTTCTAGAAAGTGTAATACCCTTCTATGTGCCTCTGTGGTCTCTACCGCCCTAATGTCTTCCCTAGCTCTAAGGGCCTCTTGAGCCAACTACTCTATTGTCTCCACCTATTCATCCATTCTCATGGCCTTAAACCTAGTCATATTTGGGTTGGCCATTCTTTGTACCACCTCGTCGCAGTCCCGGGCACACTTTGTGAAAGTTTCATCCTCAAACTTATCATGAGCGTATGACCAACAAGGTGATACCTGTGAAGCATGTTGGAGGACTAGGCCTTTAGGGTCGTTCTTGTGGAATCGGTCTGTTGGAAACCTAAATTCAAGTTGGCTCAACCCTTCTTGTTTGGCCTGAGTAGTATCCTTTACTAGATAAAACCCCACATGGAAACCATAGGGTATGAAATCATGCTTCGTTTCCTTGACGAATGTGGCATTATAGCCCTGCAACATAATATGATAGTATATTTCTCCCACAATGAGCCAGTCTGAGTCATGAGTGGGTAGGAGATGTGGTGCTCCGGTGGCCCCGAACACCCTGATATAGGTTGAGAATTCATCTAAATAACAATGGCCTACCTTATCTACCACTTTCTTGTCTGTTGCAGATAATCTTGGGATTTCATTCTTAAAAATAATAAAATGAATACGGGCGATGAATTCATCACAGATGAGTTTGTACGATTTTTTGTACTTGTGCTCCTGGGGTATGCTGAAATAAAAGTGAAGAGGGAGCTCCACAAAATTCCATATTAGATTCATGTCGGCGAAGACATTTCTTGCGCAGATAACATCGAGCAAGTACGAGGGCATGTAGAAATAAGGTACTTCCCCTTATTTGGGCATCTGAGACTATTGTACACAGATACTCAATTGTTTATAAATTATCACTCCCTGGTTAAAGCTGCTTTCGAAAATCACCACTGTGTATGCCAAGGGAATTCATGATTCCAAAAACTTGGAGAAATCCTTCTCTCCATACAATCAGAAGATAAGAGCCATCAGATGGATATATGGCTCCCTTAGGTTAATCATCCCATACCAGCCATTGCTCCGGTTGGTAAACTTCTTGTTCTCCTTCCACCATGAGGCCATCAACCGGCTGGTGTCATGGAATTCATAGAAATTCACCACAAATTCCTTGTTTATCCATTCCTCTGGGTCCCTGAGCTTGTGGTATTTCTGGACTTCTGTCGAGAGTAAAACTCCAACACACCCTCCATTATCATCATTGATCAAGCACTTCTTCCCATCCATATGGTTTATTAGCCATTTCAGAACCTCTATGCAAGGGAAAACCAGGGTTCTGTTGGCCACCATGTGTAAATACAACCGTTAGATGTTTGGGAACACCTGGTCATCGAGTGAAATTACGTTTGGGTCATTGTGTGGGATATACTCCGGGTATTCTTCTTGGCTAATTTTGTTGAAGAGGTCCCCCCACTATGGGATAATTACTTTGGATCTGGAGCTTGCTTCTGTAGAATCGAAGGTCGGAGGTTGGACAAAACCCTTCTTTGTTGATGGTTTAATGACAGTATCTTCCCTGGGATCGTACTCCAACTGTCTCATGATCCCTAGAGAATAAACTTCACTTGTTTCAGCTTCTTTTAGCTTCAGTTCCCTTGGTGAGCATCTGGTGTTTGTATTTCTTGGCAACATCTTAGCTACAACTAGAACATAGTTTAGAGACTGTGAAAGAAAATTGGATGCATATATAAATTACGACCAATGAATTGACAAACTTGAACACATACCTATGCATCTTGTTTAACCTATTTTTGATAATCTGAGGGTTAGTATAGTCTCGAGATGCTCGCTTTTCTCCTTCATATGCTCTAGAATTCAAAATTGTGTGTAGAATGAATTTGTTCAAAACCATTCTAGATATTTAAATAGGTATGAAATTATCTTTTTTCTTCAACCATTCAATTTAGGTTATGAGTGTAATTTCATTAAATCTTCCTCCATATCTTCAAAGGTGTTTGAAATTAAATTCATCGCGGGTTGACGATGCGGGCACAGGTTGTAACATGGTCTATTGGTGATTTCAAATTGTTGTTGTTTAATCGGTGCACGTGGTAGAAAAAAATTAAGGATCAAGTATTAACAGGTCTATTAAATGTCGAATTCTGATCTTATCTTATGCCGCAAACATCCCATCATTTCTCTAGTCCAGTTGGTGGGTCGGGGGTCAGGATTGTGCTTCAAGCACTTTTCGTTTATATATTCTTGCAAAATCTCCTACGTTGATCGATCTTTCTGTATAGATATGACGTGGCAAAGCTGATTCAGAGGCATGACTAGGACCCAAGGAACATTACCATGACTTAGGACGAAACTAGGCTGTACAACCCCCTTACGTGATAAATACACGTGGCATTCGAGACAAGTGACTGCATTTGCTTGTGTTAATCAGAATCAAGACTTTCTTTAAGCTATACGTTCTAAAACCCAATCCTATCTTACCGATGCCAAAAAGTATCAAGGATCGACGATCGACGATAAACCTACCCAAGTGCTCTCGGATCGACTCTGTCAAAAAAGTCTCGATGCTAAAAACGCATCGGGGATCGACGATATGTTTTTTGCAAAATGATTGTTTTAACCTTTCTAGAGTTCCTCGAACCTGATAAAGAGGATTGGTCATAAGATATCAGTGATTTCTTTTCATCCTTTGTTAATGTCTATCCTTCCCGTATTTTTTCGATGCCGAAGGGGATCGACTATATCTTGAAACTTAGTGCAAATAACTTATGAAAACCAAATCCACCTTCTACCGAGGTCGATGGGGATCAACGCTCAACGTTTATTTTTATTGTGTGGTCTCTTTACTTGCTTGAATTTTTTCGACGCTGAACCTGAGCACATTAGGTGCAGTGTTAGCTGTCGATTCTTAATTTGGGTGTCAAATTATTTTAGACATGAGGTTTCACAAGTTCAAACAAACCTGACTTGATGATAAGAGTCATGAAAAAAAAAAAAAAGATAAACCATTTCCCAAAGTGAAATCGAATCAGAGAGTGAATAAAACAAGTGGTACCCAAAAAGTGATAAAATTTCATCGGGATTTTAGGTTATGTTGAGTGCTCAACACACTACATAATAGACAAGATGCTAGTCGATGAAAACCTTTTCAGAGGCACCAGTAAGCATAAACTAGTTTGAAAACAAATTGTGGTGACCTATGTCTATGAATAAAACTTGTTGGAAAAAAGAGGAGAAATATATGAAAGAAAAGAGAAAAAAGAAATAAAAATAAAATAAAATAAAAGAAAAGTCTTCAATAAAACAGTGGATTATGAAGAGTTAGGTATAGAATTTTTGAACAATAAGGAACTACTTAAAACATAATTTTCATCCACAGATTAGTAATAAGAACCATCTCTTAACCAATTCATCAAAGAGAAAAATGGAAAAATATTAGAGCCCTTGGAAAGAACGTCGAGAAAACTAGCCAGATAAGAAGAAGTTGAAAAAGTTTACAACATCAAGGTAGTATATCATAAAATTCTTGAATAAATGGGAAATAAAATCAAGTGAGAATTAGTACAACACTAGTAGAGAAATAAAAACTAGTCGATATATAACATTCAACTATGGATAAAGAAGTGTTGAAAAAGATGAAAAAGATAAAAAGAGTCAACATGATCGATCGATCCAAACAGAGACTTCAAGTTGACCAAAAGGACTAAATCGACTAAAATGAATGGATCAACCAAGTCAGAAAATTCAATTGAAAGGGGAAAACCAACTCAGTTGGTAGCATCAACCAACACACAAATTTCAAATTGACCAAAAGACGACTAGGCTCTATTGGCCACCAACTACTTGTCGGTACTATTGATTACTCACAAGAACTAACATTAAAACATGCCATAAATAATGAATCATTCCAATCACCATTTAACACACTCAAATTTAATATGCCCCAAATTGTCTCACCCATAAATATCAATGACAGATACAATTTTGTCACTTTGTTGTTTACTCCCAAATGATCGAGCGATCAAACTTAAAACACCCAACTGCTACAGTTTCAAATTTAGAGGAAATTTTTTATGGGACAAAATATCACAGGGATACAATTGAATACATAGTAAAACCTCCCTAGGATCCGCCTAATGATCCTAGAAAGAAATGGGTTTATACTTCTATGGTTTCTTGGGTCTAGAGAAAACAATTTATTTTACATCTGAGAAAGATAGACTAGCATACCTTGTATCTGAAGGTTGTTCTTGTGTTTCCTGACTGATGTAAATATGAATTTCTAGCTCCATGTCCTCTCACTTGCTCCCTGTACACAAGCAAAAAACAATACCAATCTTCTTCTTTCTCTAGTGTTAGAAATTATCAATATGTCTCAGATCTAATTTGATTCATCATTCATACAATAAAATCCAAGTATTTGCATAATATAATACAAACTATTTGGGGAAAATCATTGATCTATTAAATATCATAGATAAATTATATCAATACATACCTTTGTGATGATGTCATTCTCCCTTGAATCCTTTCTCCTTGCTTCTACCTTCAATTTCTTGTTCAAGATAGACTCTCTAACTTATGGCTAAGATGGAAAGGAAAAGCACCTTTGCAAATGGACAAAATAACAATAATATTCATTCTTCCTCCTATTTCCCAAGAATTTCCTTTGTTATATAACTCTTTGGAGGAGTCTTGGGAGAGATTATATATATTCTAGAGACCACCAAAGACTCAAATGATGTGAGTTCTTGGGCCCATGACACAAAGAAAAAAGTCATCCCTCACCTGTCACCTTGTAACTCCATGAATATAGAAAGTTTGATAGATAATTGCTTGTTGAAATATTGATGTCCAAAAACTATAGTCATGTGGCGTCACTTATGTGTTCCGCAACATCCCTAAAAAAGGCCCTAAATCTAAAGAAATTTTTTATTTGTGCTTTCATATTCTTATGAACTCCCCTCTATCGTGTAGGGTGGAAATTAAGGCTATAACAAATGTCCCCTAATGTGTGGGGTCAGGAAAGGAATGGATGGAAAAAATACATTACAATAAAATAACATCCATGTGAGGCAACGTGAGGAGAGATCAAAGGAGGTTCGGAAGTAAAAAAGTGTTGAAAGAAAACACCAATGATGAGAGAATATATAGACCATCCCCTAGGTATAAAAACTCATACTCTGAATGAGCATGACAACTAAAAAATACACTATGGATCCATGAAACGAAATGTTATACCATGGACACAAACAAATACATGGTGAATCCTTTTCATCAATAATATTGTATCCACGAGACAATACAATGTGGATCTTGTTAGCATCACATTTTTTATAGTTAGAGTCAGTCCTATATGAGTTGTAGTTTGTGTGTTAAAATGTGTGAAATCAGGTACCAAATAATGAATGGGTCGAAATCATAAAGTAGCGGGTCTGGGCTTTGGATTCAGGAAAGGGAATAATGATTAGTCATGTGCATACTGTAAAGGTCCCTTTCCCAAAATATCGATTCCTGTCAGAAAAAGGGAATTTATTTACGTGCCAGAGATTGAGGCAAGTTGTTGGGATAAAGGTCACGTAGATGGATATAACGAAAAAAATCACCTAATTATGAAGCCAGAAAGGTAAAAAATCACAGTGTTCATATCATGTATACTCTTCTGCTCTTATCATATGCACTTTTTACACTTTAAAGTGTACTTGTCACACAAGTTTGATGCACAAATATTCAACCTACTTCCAAAATTATCATCACATAGATGTTGTAAACTTACCTATTGAGGTTGACAAGTGTAAGGAAAATGCATGTCAGTTTTGGAGGAGATGTGTAGCCTCCCAATAATTGTTGCCACCTGGAGTTGCATGAACGACCTTAAATGAAATACCGCTACACCAACTCGCCACGTGCATGCTACAACCAATGATCAAACTGTTGGTAAATGTTTAACAGAAAACATATGCTTGTCATTGATGGCAAGTACAGCAACAAAGATGGCATCAGTACAAGAAGAAGTATCAGAAGTATTTTAGGAAGACGCTGCAGAGCAAGCTCGATAACTTCAGAAGAGATAGTGCAGAGGATTGTTGGTAGGTTTAACAGGCAAAGTAAGCTTGTCATTGATGTCAAGATCAGAGTGTGCATCGATGTGCATCAATGAAAAAATAGGAACAAAGTAAGATCAGGAGGAATTAGCGCAGAGTCGAACGCAGTGCGTAGGTATGCACCAGTGATGAGGTTAACTCATTAGCAAAGCTCAAGAGAGATAGCATACTCAGGATCTTAGGAATATCAAAGGTCGAGGCCCTTGACACTTAGAAATTATTCGAAGTAAGGAGGATGTGTAATCTCGGGAGGAGAAGCGTCAGTGATCGTTGGATCCCATCTCGAATCCCCGATGTCCGTCAGATATGAATTCAAACAAGAAGAACATGCATAAGAGGAGGACAGATATTAGGCGTCAGATCTGAGCATAAGATTCGACCATCGTTGGATCAAGGAGAACCATCAAGAAGTGGAAAAATCATGAGAAGATCTAGGCTGTAGGATTTGGGGTATCTACAAAGGATCAATAACCGTTAGATATGGTGAAGCTGCAAGGCGGATAAGTCCAAGAGTCATCCAACTCTCCAAAACTGTGAAGG
Organism: Picea sitchensis; assembly: GCA_010110895.2. NCBI lineage: Eukaryota > Viridiplantae > Streptophyta > Pinopsida > Pinales > Pinaceae > Picea > Picea sitchensis. The sequence continues at coordinate 33,280 of SNQJ01S0088292.1, forward strand.
AATCCTAGCCATCCATCGAGGACAGTCGTGGAATGTTGGATCAAGAGGACGTGTGGTGAAAGATCAGAGCACCACAAAGACTCCATTTCATAGTTTCGCAGGTCGTGAAATTCAAAGGAAAGAGGTTCAAACTCGCGATATGCAAATTCACGAAAACATTTGGACCTTTAGATCACCAAGAATTATGGACCATTGATCAGGCATAAAGAAGGTTTGTGAAGTGTCAAAATCATGACAATATCTGGACTGTTGGTTCCATAGGACACGTGGCAAAAGATCGTCATGTTGCTGACTGGAAAGTCAAAGGAACGGGGTTCCCTAACCTCTCGAATTTGCGATATGTGAAATCGCGAAACAATCTTAACTGTCAGATCGAGGTTTGATCTGGATCGTTGATCAGACTCCATCTCGGAGTCTTGGCTATCGTGACTTGGAGTGATGATAACCTCCATATAAGGAACAACGAGATGTGATATCGCGAAAATATCAGGACCATTGGATCACCAAGAACGTGGACCATTGATCTGAGCTCCATCTTGAAGTTTTTCCTATCGCGACTTGGAGTGACGAGAACCTCCATCTAAAGAACAACGACATGCGAATTCACGATGAGATCTGGACCATCAATTCATCGAGATCGTGGACCATCGATCAGGGTCGATGAAGGTCATAAGTTCGTGAAAATACCGAAAAGGTGAAATGGATGTATCTTGTGGTCACATTGGTGGAAGATGGGGGAAGGAGCTAGTGCAGACAAGCTCCTTTTCAGAGTTTCAAGGACCGCGACTGGGAGTGTCTCGACACTTGGTCACATGAATGCCAAATTGCCGAATGCTGAAATGCCAAAATGAATGCAATATCCCATAGAGCCAATCCAACGGTGCAGGTGAATTTGAGTATGATCGGAGGGCTAATGTTGTTCTTCACAGTGTAACTGCTAGAAACCATTGATGGTTTCTGCCAGAAGATTCGAAGAGACTTCAGTGTGATCGCCAGAGGAGCTAAAGAGTCTCCAAGATTCTTCCAGTGAATGAAGACTATTCTTAGAGGGGATTGACATATGGATGAGCGTTGAAGTCTGTAACTGAAATAGAAAGGATAAGCTCGACTGTGCCAGATAAGATGAAGAGTCTCAACTGCCAGAGAGGCTGAGGAATCTCAGCAGAACACCCAGTGATGCTGGATGCATGGTGGGAACCACCAGAGAAGATGAAGAGTTGCGATGATCAGGCAGAGCACTCGAGATGTGGAGGAGATTGGTGTGGTGTGAGGATGCAGAGGCATTGCACACATTGCATGCACAAGGTGCACAACAACTCTAAGTACACGGTACAAAGAAGAGATGGGTTGCTGTTGCTGTTGGAGTTTCTATGGTTGTTGTTGTTGCTATTGTGAGTGATGGAGGTGTAAAGAAGGAGGTGGAGTGCAGCAGCTGAAATGCACAGAAGACAAAAGGTGCATTGAAGAGGAATGGTGCATAGAGTACAAAATATAGAAGAATAGAAAGTGCAAGGTATGCAGGCAGGACGACAGTGAGGCAGACAGAGCAGCGAAATCTTCCAGAACAATGATGAGACTGGTAAGTTGTTGTTGAACATTATATCATTGTAATAAGTTTCAGTAATTCATATTGATTATCTAGGGTGGTAGGGAGGTTCTAGGGAGGATTGTTGTCCTCATAGGTTCAAGTGGGTGCTTGAACAGAGGGATTTGTAGCTTCCATCTGGTTGCAGCCAGAGAAACTAGGGTGGCAGGGTGGTGGAAGGGAGAACTCTTGCTCTCTGTTATACAGGTTGGTGTTTGTATGATTGGAAGTTGGTGCTTCCATCCAGTTGGTGCTGGAAACACTCGAGGAGTTGGTTATTCCTTCTAGTTGGTGCTCGAGAAACCAGGGAGTTGGTGCTTCCTTCTAGTTGGTGCTAGAGAAACCAGGGAGTTGGTGCTTCCTTCTAGTGGGTGCTAGAGAATGTGAGCTATGCCTTCAGTGGGTGCTAGAGAATACGAGAGTTGGTACCTCTACTAGCAGCAGCTTGCAAAACCGAGTTTGTAGCCTCATTATGAGTTGGTGTGCATAAGTATGATACAATGTAAAGATTTTAATCATTACTTATCATATAAAGAAAAGAGGTTTTACCCTATATGGGTTTCCTCGAAACACTGCCTCTCGCGGTTTCTATATAAGGTGATATGATGCTGAATGCCATTGTTTATTTCCTCGCATTATTGTGATCATCATTGAGTGCCTTGTAAATATTTTTAAAGAAGTATAATTGTTTAAGCATCTAGAATAACGGGATTCAATTTCCTCTCAGCTTTGTCCAACAATTGGTATCGTAGCCAACCCCTTTCATCTAAGGGTAGATCCTAGAGCTTAAACATGTTAAGCCATGAAGGAAATTAACCAATTAGGCTCCTCTGTTCAATGGAACAAAATTTTTCCTTTGAAAGTTAGAATGGAACCTACATAATGGATTTAGCTGCAGATGTTTGGGATGTAGGATACCGGGTTATGTAAAGCCAATTGTACTAGCTAATAAGGATGACAGTTAGAATTTAGCTTCAACGCTAAGGCTATGAATGTTATCTTGAGTACTGCGTAAGTAGGAACTTGTAATGGCTCATGCACTGAACCGCCACTAAAGAAATGCGGGACAAATTATCAAGAAGCTATGAAGAATGAGACAAGGATAAGCTTCAAAAAATCCTGTAATAATAGCTTTGAATACCGGAAGATGAAGGAAGATGAAACGTTGGTAAATACTTTCCGAGAGTAGAAGAAATTGTGAATGTAATGAAAGCACTTGGTGAAAAATTGAGGAATCTTCTTAGTTTAGAAAATCTTGAGATCTCTCTCCTAGAAAGTCTGACCCGGTTGCATCCGCTAGAAGAATCCTATGATCTAAAAACCTTGTCTTTGATCAACTTCTAGGAACGCTTACTACATATGAAATGAGGATAAAGATAAACCCACCTAGAGAGAAGCATCATTTAAAGCGATAAGGATGACGATTGGTGAAGCTTAATGAAATTGAAGAAAAATTGAGAAGATTAAAGAAAGGATCGCAAGTACCAAGGTGTTTCAAATAAATGTTTCAACTGTGGTAAGATAGGTAATTTTGCAAATAAATGTCCACACAAGAAACATGATCAAAACTCTGAAGATGAAGAGAAGCACAAATCAAGAAGATTTGATAAGAAGAAAAGTTTATGTGTAAACAATGATGACTCTTCAGAAGACACCGATAGTGATTCTTCATGTGAAGATAAAGTAAATGACTTCATGATTATGGCCAAAGAGGATTATGATATTGAAAGCATAGGGAGTGATGAGAATGATGAAGAAGTTGTGGTTGATATGGAAGGAGAACTGATCAATGCACTGGAAGAGATTGACAAACTAAGAATTAAGAACATAAAGAAAAAACAATTGTTGATACAATTTGAGAAAGACAGTAAACAACCTGATGAAGACTTTGCCCTGCTAAAAGTGGAATTAGAAGAGGAAAAGAAAATCGAAGATATTCTGAAACGACAGTTATCAGAAAAGAAGGCTAGATGTGAAGCATTAGAACAAGAAGTAGTGAAAACTAGGAAAGAGATGGAGAAATTTTAAGCCTTGTACAATCAAAATCTGTCAAGTATCAAAGCCTCAGAAGAATTAACTTTCATTCTAAATCAGCAAAGGAATCCAAAGTTGAAAGTTGGCTTGGGCTAGGAAGAAGGATCAAGTAGTGGTCAGCTGAAAAACAAAGAACCCATCAAGTTTGTCAAATCTTCAACCAATGACAACAACAAACCTGCAGAAACAAAGGAAGACAATCAACCACCCAGAAGGAGTAAAGAAAAAGGTGCCATAACTGAATCTATAGAACAAGGAAATAATACACTCTCTGCTCAAGGAAATCATCAGTATGGAAGAAATCGATTTGCTCAAAGAAGACAACCATTTTCCAGGTACAAAGAATTTTTCTATGG
>SNQJ01S0088292.1:37264-70774 GCA_010110895.2 Picea sitchensis
TGGATGAGCTTCAATGCTTAACCCCAAACTTGCTACAAAACTTAGTCAACTTACCATAAATGAAATCAATTCAATTATCATAAATAATTTCCAATGGAAGGATAAATTGTGAGAAAATATTGACTTCTAGGAAGGAAATTACCTATTCAACCTTATAATTTTTAGTGGAACAACTTCACACCCTTGGTAAAGCAATCAGTGGCTATGAGGATAAAAACATGGCCAATAGAAGATGGTGGGCTAATTGGGCCAATGAAGTGTAGACCCCATAACAAAAGGAAATCAAGAAGAACAAGATTTAAGGGCATGGTATAAAGTTACTCTCTTCCCATCATATTCTAGCATATCTTGCAAGATTGCACGAACTAGTAACAATATTTGAAAAGAGAGGGCCACTATTGACCAATCTGGATGTTTTTGTCTGCAATCTCCTTGGAAACAAAATGGCCACCAATGTGAAAGGGTTGAGTAGGCATATAGTGAAGAACTATAAACATGCTTTAAGAGATCTATTTGTCTACACAATACAAAAGTACGTCATCTATAAACCTACGAAACAGTAAAATACACAATATGACATAATTTGAGGATTTTAATCTCAATCTCCTTTTGTGACTTTCAATGTTGGGAAGGCAATGTTCATTATGTAAGTAACATACAATATCATGATACTAAAGATGATCAATGACATATACATTCTCACAATCAACAACAAATCAAGCAGATAAAGAGTCATCATCACTATTGGAATCTTCATTAGGATTGCCACGTTAAGCTAGGTGGAGAGATAAATGTCACCCTTTAATAGTGTGAGAAGTAAATATCTCAAAATCATGCTCTTGTATCTTAGTTAACTAATGAGCAAGCTTTCCTAAAAGGAAAGTTTAGGACAATAGAAATTTAATGGTAGGTAGAGGAACCTTTACCTTGGTATGTTTTCCAAGAATGAAGTGGCAAAAATTTTCAGCAACCTTGACCAAAGATAAAGAATTCTTTTCAATCAAGGTATACTTCAACTCAACGTTAGAAAGGCTTAAGATCATGAAATCAATTGATTATTTTGAACCCAAGTCATCCTTTTGTAACATGATAGATAAGCTAGCTTTCTTTATAGCATTGTATATGACAAAATCTTTTAGAAAATCAAGTTGAGCAAGCATAGATGCAAAAATGGCCTTTTTGATATCCACCAAACCTCTCTCAATGTCTTGAGACCAAGAAAATTCATATTCCTTTTTATGCAGATTATGAATAGGCTTGACCATCTTGGAAAACTCATGTATAAACCTTCTAACAAAATTGTTTTTTCCCATAAAGGACTGCATGTCCTTCTTTGTGGCAGGTGGAGGAAGGTTTTGAATCACACAAACCCTNATATGTGACTGATGCTGAATGTGCCATTGTTTATTTCCCTGCATTATTGTGATCATCATTGAGTTCCTTGTAAAGATTTAAAAAAAAACATAATTGTTTAAGCACGCTAACAACTGATTCACCCCCCCCTCTCAGTTGTCCAACACACACAATGACAACCAGAGTCAGTTACACAAGGTGGCATATTTTCTGTTGGTGTGCTTGATCACTCGGGAACCCCGTAAAATAAAATGTCGATGCATCACAACATGATGATCGAATATTACTGATGATTGAATGATTAAGATAAAGAATTTGGTTATGTTATTATTTGGTGCAGTCGTGTTTCCATTTTTAGTAAACTCTATTCAAAAGGTCATCTGGGAGGAAGTAACTGAATTCAAAATTCCAAGAGAATAGTTTGAAGCATAGTAGACGAAGGGGAAGATTTTTTTCTATATATTGTATCTTTTCAATGTAAGCCAAGATGAAAAAGTAGTGTAGATAGAGGAATCTTGAATGTAATCTTTGAATCTGAATAGAAATAACAATGCAAAAGTCCCTAAGCTTTGACAAAAAGATTCTAATGGTGGTGGTTTGGTGTATTGTGATATTATCTATCTATGTAGTTCCCGTTTCATGTAAATTCATTTCCATTCTCTTTGTTTAAATTGGAAAGTCTGATGAGTTTAAAATTCATTGCACGGTGCTTTAGACTCAGCCATTTAAATTCTGTTTTTTCTTCTAAGTAATTTAGAATTCATCTTTAATGGTGCTCTGATTTTCTTTATGTACTTTTTTCTTCTGCCATACACGATGACATTTAAACTGAAATACCATTGCATGTTTATCCTTTATCCTCGCAAATTTTCATTTACCAGTCATTGATTTCTCTCGCTTTCAGGAGGTTGACTCCATAGCCCAAATTTTTGTATTTCCTTGCCAACGAAACTATAAACATCTCCAAAACACATAAATCTAGCCAACAATCTAAAGTCATTATCTATCAGAGGCTAGGTATCAGAGAGAGCCCTATCTAGATTGGGAACACTAGTTTCCAGTCTTAAAGTTGGTTTATAGGTTACCTCTCTCATTTATTTTCTTGGCCAAACAAATTTATAGAGTGCTAAAATTTTGGCGTTGTTGCTAGGGATGAAATTGAAAAAACGTTCCCTAGGAAAATGACTAAAGTTGTAGTTTTTACCCCTGAGGGTAACAGTGGGTCAGACACCTATATTGTTGAAAATTATTTTACCCTGATGACTCCAATAAATAATACCAGTAGCATAGAGTAGTTAGAATTAGAAATCCTGGCTCCAAATAAAGTTTATACCAGAGCGAACCCTGATCTAGAACCTGTAACGTCTGGTTCTGATCCAAAACAAAATCTGCACAAATGAAAGGAAAGGATACCAGACCCATTATATTACTTGGACATGAACCTATATTTATCAAAAGATGGAGTAAAAAGAATTGACGACCTTGACTTCAATTTACTATTTGAACAAACTTTGTTCAGGTCTAGATCAGAATCCTATCTGAATGAAATAGTTTTCGATGAGAAAAAGTTCCAATCTGTGATACCAACTAAACCCCCATGAACTTCCATAATCCCCACTCAATCCATCCATCTAGTTCAAAACTTTCCTAGAGTCATAGCCTCCAGATTCAACCCTCTTTCCTTATCGACCCAATTACATGATTTGGCTCAGAATTATAATCGGAGGATCAAATTATATGATTGTTACACATTATTTTGGTGACCCTAGTGATCCATTGACAACATGTGTTCATGTTCCCAGAAAATATAAAAGAGTCTTTCTCCATGAGGAAAATGATTGGATTTCCCTTCTCGAAATCCCTATTAAGGAAGGTCATCACACCCTGCAAAATACCTAGGGTGCGACGATGCCTGAACATCGTCCCCTACTCTATAGATGGACTATGACATCTCAGGTTGGAATATACCTAGGGTGAGAATATTCCAAAAGATAAGGAAAAGTTCAAACTTTACGAAAGTTCTAGAAGATGAGGTGTCCTATGAACAGTTTCGATATTACTCGCTTCTCGGATTTGGTGGGATCATCCTAATATCCTCATCCATCTCTCCTTCACACTATATAAGGAGGGATATCTCATGGAAAAGGATAAGATTGAATAGGATCAGATTTGTATGGAGAAATTATACTTCAGATTATTCTTGATAGGATTGCTTTAGTTCTACAAGCGACATGGTGGATCTTCTTCATTCAAAGGATTTGGAGCAAAGGTGTGTGTGTTAGAGAAAATGGCCATTGAAAGCGTACCTTGCGACATCAAGGCTTTGGTTGTATTCTCCACTTTATATTAATATGATACAACAATATGTTTCTTTCCCATAAAACCATGTTACCATTCTTTCTTTATTGTATGATTCCTTGAACACATACATAGGTTCTTGTTGAGTATACTTTATTTCTTTCACTTTGTTGGTTTATGTTCCTTTGCAGGTTCAATATTGCATGAGTAGTCGAACGGATCGAAGATGGCGATGGAAAGAGGAAGCGACATTTAAAAGGTATGTTGCCTATCTCTTGTTATCTAGTAAACGCAATAATTAGGGCCTAGGGAAAGGCTTATATTATGTTCTGTTTTGTTCTAGTTCCGGGGGGTGGTACTAGGGAGATTTGTTTGTGTCTGTACTTACCGATTAGTCCAACAAAACAATTGGTGACCATACTGGGGATACAACTTGTTTTTGGTTTTTTGTCTCTTACTTGCCTTTAGCCCACCTTCCTCTAGTTAAATTCATTCTCTGAGTCTGTGGGTGATCCATCTAGACTCCCTAGGTCTGCAAGTTCAGTGAAATTTATTGTCTTTCTTCCATTTTTTCCTTAGTTACAAAGATCGTCGCATTGTGCCATACAAAAATCCTGCAATGATCCTCTGACGTCGCATTGTGCTGGTTTAGACCAGGGCGATGATGTCGCACTGTGCCCAATTAGCATCCTTCGATGACCCTAGATCGTCTCACTGTGATCCATAGACATCTTGCAACGATTCCTGTAGGATTTGTTGGGGAGAGTCAACTTTTCTTTTTTTCACCCAGTTTTGCCCCAATTTCCTGGGATGAACTTTTGATACCAGTGTCTGAATGATTTATGAGTTTAAAGCTTGCATTTGATTGATTTTCAGTGATTGAAAGTTTTTCTTTGTAAATTTTGCAAGTTTTTCTTTTTGATTTTTGTCAGAAGGATATAATCTCTAGATCTTGGTCCTGAGTGCTTTATTGACAAAGAATATTTAATATGTTTGAAGTTTTGGATTGTTTTCACTTTCCAGATTGTCTATAGATTGAGAAATATTTTTTTTTCATATGACAAATATTTTTTCTTATCTTTTTATTTTTGTCTACGTATTGAGTTTGATTTGGGAACAAGTTTGTGAGTGTGTTAATTTTCTTGGATTACATTTTCTTCCCTGTCTTGCATCTCTGATTTTATTTGAGAACAAAAGAACTAAAAATCATTTTTCTTTTAGTAATCTTTTACAAGAAATTTTTTGCATTCAAATATTTTGTTGGCCCTTGTCCAAGTTTTGAAGAATACTTGGTCATATTTGACCACTTTTGGGACTGTGACAGCTTGCCAAGGAAGGAGCGCAACGTGAAGCGGAAAGTAAGGAAGCAATAACTATTTTTGGGTCCATTTTAGGGTTTTGGGTTGATGTAACGGGAAAGGGATGTCGGCCCGTGGGTTTACCCACACTTAGGCCCATTTTGTAATATATAAATAGGAAATGTAAAAAGAGGAGAATGATAGTAATGTAGACATATATGTGATGTATAACTGAAAGCTTAGTGCTAGTAACTAGATCTGTGTGATCGGATGTATCTTAGAGTGCTCTGTGCATGCGATCAGAAAGCTAAGTGCAAGTTGTTGTAGTCTTGTGCTAAAGAGCAAGGAGGAAGGATCTAGCGAGCTGCACATATCTTCTGTCCTACGCGAAGTAAGGGTCATTGAAGCTCTATGTTGTAACTGCTTGACCGAGATAATATAAATCATAATTTGTGGATGTAGACCGAGAGTGGGGGTGAACCACGGTAACTATGTGTATAGTGCTTTGTGCTTCGATCTAATGTGTTTATCTCTTTATTGGATAAGTGCTTGATGTGATTAAGTAGATCTAGTTTTTCTTTGTGCTGATGATATATGAATGAACATTAGATCTAATATATAATATGCTTAGTGCTTGATCTGTTGAATCTAACCTATATCTCCGTGGCTAAGTACTAAATCATCTCTAGTATAAGTATTCACTACGATGCTTTGTGCTATATGCGAAGTACCATACGGGTTAAATATTGATCAAGGATCTATGCTAAGTGCCCTGTAAAAGATATAATCACATATCAGTGTCCCAGCTAAGGTTGTAGACATCTGAGTCCTACAACCACCCCTGCCTCTACCTTGGGTGAGACTTCATCTGCTTCGCAGGTGTTTTTGAAAGGGCCGGTAGTTAGGGTTTTATTGGTGTTCTCTTGAGCATTGAACCCTGGGTCTGCCCTTGTGCCAACATATTTATAACAGAAAATTGGAAAAAATTTGTGACTTTTGATTGTTTGGAATCTTGTTCATTCATGAATTGAGAAATTGTGTTTCATAGATTTTGTACTTCAAAAAGATTTCTTATCCCTACTGTAATTAGAGTTCATCGAATTGAAAGATTGAAAATTCATCTCTCATTGCATTTTATTAGGTCAAGGTCATACATATCATCATTTTCATCTCCATCTCCTTTTTCAGTAAGCAACATCCTCTTCATAATACAACATAATATTAAAATTTATTAGTAACTTTTATTTTCTAGAAATTCTTTACACCCACATTAGCTAGGATAGAGCTTTGGAATAGGTTGAAAGGCACACTCTCCAAATCATTAAAACACACAATAGTATCTTGTGATAGGGAGAGTGTCAAATCTGCTTGCTACATTTTGTCCTAGGAAGCCCTTCTCACACAAGGGTCAAACCTGAGGTCGCATTAAGACTGGAAGAGTTACTCACCCTGATTTGTTGTTCTTGGTGTATAGATTGAACGTATTATTGGGGTCCACTTGAGAGTATACCCACAATTATGTGTGGGAGCCTCTTGAGTTGATTTTGGGCTAGATACCCTGCCTTTACATGTGGATCAAACTGTCGACTATTTCCCCATGCATCATTTTAGTAATTGGTAACCTTAGTGGCCTATCTCTTTAGGGTCTTTAAATGAGGTGACTATGGAGGGGTAAGTCTTAACAGTACCTAGAATCGACGTTGGCCAAACTCAATCAGGCTCCTTGGAGGGTATACCCATGATTATGCGTGGGAGCTTGCACCAAGGCGTAAGTCCATTAAACAGGTCGTCAATGTAAATTTTCCACCTGCTTATGCCAACCCCTTCTTGTCTTGATTTCATGACGTTGGACTCCATCACCAACTAGTGACTTCGAAATAAGAAGGTTTGTTTGTTCGGTTTGATTTCTAGATTTTAGTGAGTGTTGTTTGTTTCTCTAGTTGGCCATAGATTTGTTCCATTCTTTATTTGGTGCGACCAACATAGGCCTTCTCCGTTCACGTAGGATGCAAGGACTACCTCTGAAAAATATGGAAGATTACATCCCTTTGCTTCCTAACTCACCGACATGCTCTCCTGTGGGAGCGGTCAATAACAAAATAGCCTCTGAAATTGGGAGTATGAATTATTTGGAAGAATTCAATATTTACAACTCTTTGGAAGAATTTAGACTTCTCGAAAACCTGTTATTGAGTGTGGAACAAGACCCACAGTTACTCTGAATTAATTCGTTGGGAGACAATGTTTTTGAAGAATATATTGAAGTACCTACTAGACCTAACAAAGACTCTGGTGTGGATGATCCACTTTTTCAAAGTGCGTTGTTTATAACCCTGGTTTATACTGCTGGAATTTTCAATCCTAGCTTTGTCCCTCTCCATTATTTAGGATACAATATTTTTGACAACCTAGGAACGAGTTCTAATCGATCTATGGCATCAAAAATGCATGTGATGTCCACCACTTACACAGTACCTTTAGATCATTTCACTGGCACAACCAGAAATGTCATCATAGTTTTGGACCAATTGTTGGTTGGTTCTCACTCAATCCTTCCTATACAATACACTAACTCTACCATGGTCTCACAAGCTATGCCTTTTTCTGCCAGAAATCTAGTGATATCCCAAGATCCTATTGGAACACCACTTCCACCTAGATCAAATCCTTTAGTTCCCCATGGGTATATTGCTTTGAATACTTCCATTGCTAATCCTACCCAAAATCTGACCGGAGGGTCCAATATTTTTGTTCCACCTGGGTACAATGCTGTTGTTGGTTTTGTTCCTATACCTACCTAGGTTCTCTCCAGAGGGTCGTACATTCCTCCTTCACCTTCACCTGGAGGAGCTCATTGTCCTGGCCCTAGTAGCTCCAATCAAGTTTGGGGCACCAACCACCTTATCACTTCTGGTTTTCAGATTCATGTTGGAGTTCAACCTCAGGTTGGGGGTGAACCTCAACTTGGGGGAAATCTCAAGTTGGGGGGGGAAATTCAAATTGGGGGGAAATCTCAAGTTGGAGGCCATAACCCAATTTATGGCCAAAGTATACATGTGTTACAATATCAACCTTGGAATCTTCCTTTCCAAGGGAATCAACAACCTTCTGGGGGGGAACATACTCAAGTTAATTCTTTTGTACCCCCTACTCTTGGGACATTGTATCCAGGTTCTATAAATCCTACTTGAGGTCCAAATTTGCAGTCCAATGCTCATTTTCAAGGAAACTTCCTTAATCAACCAACTTCTCTTGGCTATGCGGCTCCAAAACCTCCACAACCAAATATTTGAGGATTATTTAACTATATTTATACTTCTTATGGTCCCAGCGGTATACCTACGATATTACCTCCTCAAAATTACCATTTTCCTCAAGTGAATAGACAATTGCCTTTTCTTGCTACTTTGAATTTACCAGATTTATCTAGGATTTTGAATGATCCTATTTGCACTCTCCTTACTGGCCTGTCATCCTGGCCAAACTACCATCTAACATTCCTAAGTTTGATGGTCGACCTGGAGAAGACCCGAGTAATCATGTCATGACTTTCCATATTTGGTGTTCATCTAACTCATTGATGGATGACTCTATAATATTACGTTTTTTCCAACAAACTCTTATGGTTTTGGCTGCTAAGTGGTACATCGAGTTACCACGAGGTTTATTTGATGGCTTTAATACTCTAGCCATGGAATTCTTAATGCATTACCAATTTCCATTATGTCACGAGACAAGAGCATAAATTTTGAGTTCTTTTAAATAATCCTCTTCCACTCACATTTCTGATCACATTCATGAATGCAGGAGGAGAGGACGCTTAATCAAATTTCCCCTTCCTGACCAGTTGTTGGCCGAGTGGTTTACTAAATCACTTATTGGTCCTATAGTCCGTGATGTTGCCATGGGTGGTGTTGTCACTGAAGAGCAGGCGATTAGTCATGTTTAGTACTTAGATCTCTTTTATTCACAAACGAGCACTCTGTATGATCTAATCCCTGATGCTCCTTGTTCGTCTATGAATCCTATCCCAACACCTCCAGTAGCTTTCCATGTTGTTGATGGTGTGATTGACACTTTTCACACTAAGACTCAATCTAAGAAAACCAGTCACCCCAATCCAAAATCTAATACTTCTACTGTACATACTACTCCTAATCCAATTCCTTCCCCTGATAAAACCTCCGATGTCAATTCAGTTCAATCGACACCTACCGGTAAAAATCAAAATAAAAAAAACGAGAAGGGTAGGAATAAGGAAGATAAAAATATAATTCACAATCTGAGAAAACTAAATCCCAACCCGTTGATGATAAGGACAAACTCAAGCTTCGTTATCCTTGCCTTATCTATGGTGACGATCACTACACAAAATATTGTCCACGACGTGCCAAATTTACTAAGTTCCTCCAAGGAAATGGTACATCTTCTACCCTTGTCATCCTATCACAACCTTTCCCTTCTCAGCAATAGGCCCAATTGGTCATTCATGACCAACCCTCTCCCACTACCACGTCTTATGTGATTATGTGTACTAGTGACTCTAAAAAGAATGATATTGCAATCACAATGTGATCCAAATATTATTCCTCTTCGAAGGGAAAAGTGGATGATACACCACCTTCGTTGGTTCAACCTCCTCCACCAACTTCACCTCCAAATGGTCCTCTTCATCTCGAACGATCAGGCCTAGATACAGTCCTTCGTTCTGATCCCAAGGGATTTGTTCGAAAGTCTTCCTTTAATCTTCATGCACATGCTACCCAAAACTATAGTATATTAGAAGACCCTATGCAAGCACCCTCTACGATGTCGGCTCTCGAAGTCCTTCAAAGTTGTCCTTCTCAACGGAAGGTGTTCTTGAAATATATTGGTGGAATTGATCCTAACGATACTAATTTAATAATATTTGACTTGGAAGATCATATTCCAAGGTTTCCTCCTCAGTTAGCATTTCGAATCCAAGTTATTCTGGAAAACAAGAATATTTGTCGAACTATCATTGATGAAGGAGCCTCGACTTGTGTTATGTCCGTTACTTGTTGGAAATCCATTGGCTCTCCTACCCTGACCAAGTCACACAATACTCTTAAATATTTTAATGGTACAGGATTCAATCCTTATGGTGTTCTTCCTTTGTTGTCTATTACGATAGAAAGTAAAGAGGTTAATGTTGAGGTTGAGGTCTTTGATGCACCTATTGATTACAACCTTTTACTTGGACGTAGCTGGATTGTTTCCATGCGTGCAATTGTTTCTACCCTTTTCCATGTGTTATGTTTCCCACGCCAAGGAAAGGTCATTATTGTTGATCAAATGGCCTTCTTTAATGATGATTCATGTACTAGAAATTTCCCTTTTATATCGAAAACACCTCCTGGCTATGAGAATGTTGGTGTGGGTCTTCTCAAAGATTCAACGTTAATGGGTACTTTCCCCATTCATCCACCCAATATTCCTCCTCCTTTTTTCACCTTGACAAATATGATATTGACTTATGTTGGTGAAACCCCTAAGTCTTATGACCCTTGGATAGTACCTAACCCTAGAGATTTCCATCATTACAGAAACAACATGCCTTTAAGTCTGGTAGAATTGGCTTATCAAGCTATTCAATTGGCAACTCCTCCTTCTCTCTGTGATACGTCTCCCGATCCATTTCATGTGATATTTCCTACTGACGAGATGATCATGGTGGTCATGTATATGGAAGAGAATCCATGGGACGATGGGCATCATCGTTCTATTCTCTTTTTGGAAACTGAGACCATAGAGAGATATCAACGGATTTTGACATTGTCTACCGTTGTTTTTATTTCCTCTATTCCTAAACCTACACACGATGTTTTGTATGAAGGGAACTTGAGTAATATCTCCCCTACCATCCCTCTTGAAATTTCGATCGATCCCGGATTTGTGGAAAATGTTCATATCGGTGCTTCATGTTCTGCTGATGAAGTATGTACTTATAAATCCCTTTTTCAATAATTCCATGACATTTTTGCCTAGAGTTATGATGAAATGCCTAGTATCGATCGTTCTGTCGTTGTGCATGAAATTAACACATACCCAGATGCTATACCCGTTCGACAATCACTTCACCCAGTGCACCCATGCAAAGCTATTGTGATTAAGCTTGAAGTTGAAAAACATCTTAAAGCCTATTTTATCTATCCTATGGCCTTGACGGATTGGGTGTCCAATATTGTTCCCTTTACGAAGAAGCAAGGCATGATCCGTGTCTGCGTTGATTATAGGGATATAAACAAAGCTTGTCCTAAAGATAATCATCCTACCCCTTTCATTGACTAGATTGTTGATGACTGTGTCAGGATTGAAATATTTTCTTTGATGGATGGTTTCTCCGCCTATAATCAAATCAAAATTTCACCTGCGGATCAACACAACACTTATTTTATTTTCCCTTGGGGAACCTCCGGTTATCAGAAACTACCCTTTGGTTTGAAAAATGATGGAGCGACTTTTCAATGAGCTATGTCTTATTCTTTTCATGATATTAAGCATATTGTGCAACCCTATTTAGACAATCTACTGGCACATTCTATGTGTCTCCAAGATCACCCGACACATCTATGAGCCATTTTTATACACTATCGTTATTATTGCATACGTTTGAATCCTCAAAAATGTGTTTTTTGTGTGGAACTCAGATGAATTCGTGGTTTTATCATGTCGATACATGGGATTAGGGTATACCCCTTTAAGGTTGAGGCCATTCTTCATCTACCTCCTCCTTCCACACTGCATAAGATCCAAAGTTTGCAAGAGAAGAAAAACATTTTACGTTGATTCATTCCAAATTAGGATGAATTAACGAAAGTATTTACTAGGCTCCTAAAGAAAGGTTACGATTTTGTGTGGGACGACACTACAAACAAGGATTTTGAAGATTTGAAACTCACCTTAACCCGTACACCCCTGCTGTTTCCTCCGGATTATAGTTGAGATATTGTACTTAGCTACTTCAGAATCTACCATTTCTATGGTTTTAGTCCAAGAGGATGATTCAAACTATGAACATGTAGTATACTATTTGAGTCGGAGTCTCACGATTACCGAGAGAAAATATATACATGCGGAGAAACTACCCTGGGAAACTGTTCAAGATGTCCATCGTTTTTGTCACTACATCTTATTGTGCAAAACCACCGTTATTTTCAATTGCAACCCCATGAAACACATCCTTACATGACAATTGCTGGGGGGAAAGTACTCTAAATGGATAGTTATTCTCTAGGAGTTTGACTTGGAGTTTGAGTGTTCCAAGTCCAAGAAATCCTTGGTTTTTGCCTATTTGATTTGTGACCTTCCCTCTACTGAGACATAAACTGTGGAAGAGGATTCCTTACCTGACGAATCCCTCTTTCTGATCAATTATGATGATGTATGGTACAAATATATCATCATCTATCTCTAGACCCAAACTTTCCGACCTGATATTTCTAGCACAGATCATCGTCGTATATGGTATCAAGCCTGTCAATACATTATCCTTGGAGATACCCTCTACTGTCGTGGTATTGATTCCATATTTCGACGATGTCTCACTTACGATGAAGATGAGAAATATTTGAATGACTATCAGTCCGGAGCATGTGGCAGTCATATGTCTAGGTATGCCACTGCCCAAAAGATCTTGCAAGCTAGTTATTTTTGTCCTTCATTGTTTAAGGATTGCATTACCACTGTCCAGAAATGCCATGCTTATCAAATCTACAACAACAAGATATGATCTCACCCTTCTCCTCTTCATCCTATATTTTCCGTTGGTCCATTCTCCAAATGGGGCATTGACTTCATGACATGTAACCCTCACTCGGCTGGGGGGCATGGATACATTATTGTAGCTGTGGATTATTTCACTAAATGGGTCGAGGCGATGCCTACATTTGAAAACACTAGGAAAACTGTAGCATTATTCATATTCAATCATATCATTACTCGGTTTGGTGTCCCTAAAGCTATCATTACTGATCACGATAGTCATTTTCATAACTTTATGATGTCTAAACTTACTGAAAATTTGGGTCTTCACCATGAAAACTCAACACCTTACTATCTGTAGGCCAATGGCTAGGTCAAAGCAATCAACAAATTTCTCACTACTATGCTTCGACGTATGGTAGGAATTCATAAGTTGAATTGGCACACAATGTTGTTCTCAGCATTCTGGGCATATCATACATCCGTTAAGTCTACCATGAGATTCACACCCTTCCAGTTAGTGTATGGTATCAAAGAAATTCTTCCGATTGAATGTGAGATTCCATCTTTAAAGCTAGCAGTCGAACTTCTCCCTAACACCTCGGTGGAGGAGGAACATATTTTGTATTTGATGAAATTAGATGAAACCCGTCATGATGTGACGTTAGTTATTGAAACTCAGAAGAAGCACATCAAATCTCAATATGAAAATCATGTCAAACTGCGTGTTTTTTCTAAACGTGATGTAGTTCTTCTTTATGAGCAATATGGTGATTTTCTAGGGGCCGGTAAATTCGAGCCTATGTGGCGGGGTCCTTATATTGTAAAATGAGTATTGGAGGAAGGGGCTTATGAATTAGTGGATTATGATGGAATTCCTCTAAGTGAACCTAGAAATGGGCTTTACTTGAAGAATTACTATGCTTAAGTCATTTTTGCATGAGTGCTATGTATTTTTATGTATTATACTCTTGTGTGCTTTTTCATTTTTGGTTTTGTCCTTGCGGTTGATTGCATTGCATTGTGCTTAGTTTCCATATGTCAGTGTCTTCACTACCTCACATTGGCTTCGCTAATGGCACTAGTCGCAATACTCAAAACTTAGCATCTGCTGCTTGGGAAATATATGCACCTACGGATGAATTAATCAATCTACATGGTGTTTTCCTTAGTCGTGCAACTAATAATATCATAGAATACAATGCTCTTTTTGAGTTGTTAACTAACATTGTTTCACTGGGAATTCGTCATCTTGTTGTGCAACTTGATTCATAGTTAGTAGTACTATAGTTGAGTAACATTTATTCTATCTGAAGTCCTACTTTGTTAAGGGTATATTTATGAATTTGCCTCTTGGAACGTCATTTTGATTACATTGAATATCAACACATTCCTATATGTCTAAATACATAAACAGATGCATTGGATAATTATGTATTAGAAAAACATTTAAGACATTTATAAAATCCAATCACACTTTGTACATAAAACAAGTAAGCTAGTAGAAGCCTTATATATATAACAATAAAATTTTACAAAAAGTGTTTTTGTTCGAAGACCAAAATGTCAAAAAAGTGAAGCACATGGTTTCATATACAATAAAAATCACAGATGTTTCTCACTATAACAAGCGACTGCCCATGCTACTCTACACAACATTCGACTGATGGATGTAGACATGCCCACTGTGTGGTGTTGGTAATGCTTAGGAATATCATCTATAGTGGCATCAGGGACGTTCATAGTAAGCTCCTCTAGGTTCTGCTCTATGATATCAAGATCGACAACAACCACTCCTGCTACGACACCTCTTTCCCCTTGTCTCTGGATAGGGGATGATCCTAGCAGACGATAATGTCGTACATCTGCATTTTTAGAGAGAATTTGATTAGTATTTAGACTTATAAACACCAAAAAACATTTAAAATCATTAAAAATAACAAAAAAAATATATAAACAAAACTTCCTTCTTACCTATGTCCCCCCATTGGGAACCTTCGGGAAGAGTTAGGTCCAGGTCACCACGAAAATCCAACCTGACGTATGCATAATCATCGACCATGAAAATTTGATTCTTCAACCACTCGAAGAAGACATCGTTATACCCGACGATGTGACTGCCTCCATGTCGAGCCATGAGGTTTACCTAGCTCTTCATCCTAGGATCATGTGGAGTAGGTAGGCCCCACTCTACTTGCAAGCATAAGACTAGGAACCTCTCTAGGAAGAAGGATACTAAAATAGAACCATATATGAATTGTTTCAACCCACCACTTCTGCACTTGGTAAGTTGTGTCTTCATACTTTTAAGGACCCCTTCACACTAGTTGAAGACCCGAGGCTCTAGACACTCCAATGCATACTGAAAATGGATTTGTAGAGCCATGTTGGGAGTTGTGCTCCCTTCCATGCGATTAATAGTATATAGGATAGTCCATAAAGGAAAATCACAAACATCCATAATAGCGACCTTGCTTCTATGTTTCTCGGTTCTTGACACATAATGCTCACAGATGTAATGGTTCATAGGCTCACCACCACCGCTGCTACATGTAAGCGTAACTCTTGAACCCTAATGAGATAGTCCTACTAGTAAATAGATATCCTCAATATCTATAGTGAGTGTGTGGGCACCCACATGAAATGCCTTCTCATCCACGTTCCACATATGAACGGGGTACTCAATTAGTCTCAGTTGGACCCTCATGCCCTGAATATTGAATAATTTTAGTAGTCCACACTGCCAGAGGGCCATCACTATTCCCAGGTCATTCCTAATGAAGTAATATTCCTCTTTGTGCTCTTGTTCATGCCACTCCAACATTTTTACCATGGAAAACCTGGCAAGGGACCATAAGATGGCACTAGAACCATATTTTTATTTCATGGAGGTTTTTTTCTTGTTGGTTTCATATTTTGAAGTTTTGGTTTGTGGTGGTCATGGGCCAGGTCATTCGCATAGAGGGACGTCATTGCCCCCCAGCTTTAGTCTCACCTGCGATGATCCTATATCGTCATAGTTCTCGATAGGGGCCACCTACGATGACCTCAACGCATGGGTAACCCCCAAAAATCAACCCAAAACAACAATTTTAACCAATGAAAATCAAATTTAAAACCATACAAAGATGAAGGAGAAGGAAATTACCTCTTTAGCAGAGATGATTTGT
Organism: Picea sitchensis; assembly: GCA_010110895.2. Classification (NCBI taxonomy): domain Eukaryota; kingdom Viridiplantae; phylum Streptophyta; class Pinopsida; order Pinales; family Pinaceae; genus Picea; species Picea sitchensis. Next base: position 53,109 of record SNQJ01S0088292.1, read on the forward strand.
GAAATGATCCCTTGTATACTCTGCAATCAATATTTGAAGATCGAGGTGAAAAAAGGGCTTTGGAGCAATTTTTGGGAAAAGTTACAAATGAAATGGTAAAACATGGTTTGTTACCTATTTTTTTTAACTTTTATTACTTTTCATTTGTATTTGTATTATTTTTTATGATTTATCCAAAACCTAAAGTTATTACAACTTTACAAGTGGTTTATTTTCGCATATTGAAAAAGTCTAGAGGTGAGACGTTGGAACAAGGGTCCACTTTTTGGTTTGTTTTTATGAATTTGTCGCATGTACAGATTCTTTTTAGGGTTTTTCAAGAAAACCCCCGAGCTTAGTCCTTGTTCTGAGAATGTAACCGAGTATACTTTTATCACTTTTTTCAGACTCGTCAAGGTTATATGAAAAATGAACCCCCCTGGAGTCTTCTTTAAGCTCTTTTCATACTCGGTAAATGTTAAAATATGATCGAGAGATATTGTTCTTTTCACACTCGTTAAAGTATTTGAAGAAAAAATCTGATGAGGGGTAGGTTATCAGTTTTTCAGTCTCGTCATATTAATTTACCAAAAAGGATCTATTGGAGTTCTCTTTAAGTGTTTTTCAGACTCTCTAAAATTGAAAAATCCCTGAGTTTTCTTTTCTGGACTCACTAAAAAAACATCAAAAGACCCATATGGGACCAAACCACTCCTTCTTAGGGTTCGTTAAACATACTCCAAGGGACTCATACAAAGGATGAGGTTACATCCACAAGCATATGTTATCCTCCTCAAGATTGCATAAAAATAAAGAGGTACTCGCCAGAAATGGTGGGGAAAAATTGGGAAAGAAATGTGTCTCTTTATTTGTGTTAGTGGCAGTAATAGTCGCTCTTGAACATGACACCCCCTTCATCATTGTGTTCGGGTTGGGAAATCCATTTTTCTCTCATTTGAACATCCACAAGTTCATATGTTGGGTCCTCCTAGAGTCAATGCTGCTAAGACCATTGTCATGTCGTTCATATGTTAAAGGGAAGTCCAAATGAAACAAGCCCTCTATTGGGCCAACCATCTACAGTTATAACTTTTCTACCTTGACGACCTTCACTAAGTTAGTTATAAATCACTTCATACTCTAATATACTTCAAAATGTTACTTATTTATCATCATTGATGGGGGATACATCAAGGCCCTCCTGTGACTAATCTTTTCTTGTTAACTTCAACACATTTTCCAGAAACAAGAATTAGAAATCATTTAGTACCTTAGAGCCTACATGCCTCAATGGCAGGTTTCTTCACTTCCAACAGTGGTTTCACATCATTTTCCCCTAATTGGGATATTCCATCGAATGTTCGACTTCAACTCATTTCTTCACATTCGTTGGATTGTACTATGGTACCTTGGGAGTCATTGAAATCAATGGTGATTTCCCTCGCACTTGTTAATGGTTTTTGTTATTGACCGGTAATCAAGTGGTTTATAGCATGTTAGAATTAGACACCTATAATCACATGGTTATATTCATACTTAAGGACGATGGAAATGAATACCCTGGATCTCATCACTCTGATCTAGGTTGCGACGGAGTATTCATGAATTAGTTCTGACACATAGATCCATTGTGTATGTCTCATGGATATGTCCAAATTTTGAATTCTTTAGAGCATAGATCCACAATGTATTCCTGGTGGCTATGCTAATTCACAATGACATGGATCCACAATGTATATTTAGTGGCCATGGCTCACTTGATATTTGCAGTATAAGTATGGGAATTTCTACCTCAGACAATGGTATGTTATTATGCTGATGCTTGATTGTTTGTAGGTTCCCGATCGATTCCCTCCTTGTTCGACACACACATTCTACAAATTATTTCAGCTGTCACGAGTTTCATCTTCATACTTTGGGGGGAATACTATTTCACATTATTTTAGTCACCCCAATGATCCACTGAAAACATGTGTTCATCTTCCCAAAAAAGCTAAAAGAGTCTTTCTCCATGAGGAAAGTGAATGGATTCCCTTCTCAAAAACCCTATTAAGGAAGGTCGTCGCACCCTGCAAAATACCTGGGGTGTGACGATGCCTGATCGTATCCCATTTCTCTAGAGCTAGACTGTGACGTCTCTGTAGGCTGCAATATACCTAGGGTGCGACGATGCCAAAAGATAAGGAAAAGTCAAACTTCATGAAAGTTCTATAAGGGGATCTTCTAGAAGACAAGGTGGCCTCCGAACAATTTGGATATTACTCGCTTCTCTGATTTGGTGGGATCATACTAATATCCTCATACATATCTCCTTCACACTATATAAGGAGGGATATCTCATGGAAATGACTAAGGTTGAATAGGCTAAGATTTGTATGGAGAAATTCTACTTCAGATTATTCTTGAGAGCTTTGCTTTGGTTCTACAAGTGACATGGTGGATCTTCTTCATTCAAAGGATTTAGAGAAAAGGTGTGTGTGTTAGAGAAAAGGGCCATTGAAAGGGGACCTTGTGACATCAAGGCTTTGGTTGTATTCTCTACTTTCTATTAATATGATACAAAAATATGTTTCTTTACCATAAAACCATTCTTGCTTTATTGTATGATTCCTTGATCACATACATAGGTTCTTGTTGAGTATACTTTATTGCTTTCAATTTGTTGGTTTGTGTTTATTTGCAGGTTCAATATTGCATAAGCAGTGGATCGAATCAAATATGGCAATGGAAAGAGGAGGCAACATTTAAAAGGTATGTTTCCTATCTATTGTTAGCTAGTAAAGTCAATAATTAGGGCCCAGGGAAAGGCTTATATTATGTTTTGTTTTGTTCTAGTTTTGGGTGGTACTAGGGAGATCTATTTGTTTCCACACTTACCCGTTATTCCAACAACAATGATGTCAAAGGAAATTATTTTTCCCAAAAAACATTGGATTGGTTCAATGATTTTGTTAACCTGGAAGAGGTAGATCATGAGGATGAAAAAATGATATTGTTTGTGCAGATTCTCTCCAGGGAGGTCAGAAAGTGTTTCAAGGCCCTTCAAGTAACGAGAATCCCTAATTTGTAGATTTTGAAATGTTTTGTATTGCTAGATGGGGTGATAAGAAGAATCCTCTGCAATTACTAACTCAGTACAAGAATATAAAAATATCACTAGAGGAAACAGTGCAATATTTCTCGGCCAGATTCATGAAATTTTATAATTCAATCCACACGAAAGTCAAACCGCCTCCCATGGATTCCCAGATTCGATACGCTAATATTTTTGCAGTGAATTTTCCTTTTTGTTGAGAGAAATAATATCTAATACCTTAGGTGCTATGATGAGTGACACAATTGAAGTTGAAGTAAATCTGATGGCGTTGGGAAAGATCAAACAATTTTTTTACAGAAATGGGAAGAAGCCCCAAGGGGATGTGCAACCCTCTACATCTCGATCATCAGATGAAAATTTTGAATTGATGATGAAGGCTATGGAAATAATTATGGAAATGATTTTCATGGAGAACAAGCCTACCACCATGGACAAAAACGGTTTCCAGCCTAGAAATCAAAATTTTAGAAGAGCATTGGTTCAGAAAATCAAGCAAAGAGACCAGATAGATCAAGGTGATCAGCAGATAAGACCTCCTTTCCAGAAAAACTATGCAAATGAATATTTTTATCAAATGATCCAAGACCATATGCATTGTTGCGACGATATAGACACATACGTGTTCTTAACAAAAGGATATCACGATCAATTTATGGATGCAAATGATGGGTTTATGTTGGAGAACGATGATACATTGTCATTGGAAATAGAGAAGTTTAGAAAGGGATACCACAATGAAATTATGCATTTTTAGAAGCAGTATAACCTCAGAAGAAAAAAGACGCCTTCATAGCTTCCAAAGGAAAATCCCACAAGGGAACCCTAGGTGAACACCCCTTCTTCAAGCCAACCAAAGAAAGATAATTTAGCAAGAGATGCGATGGAGAAAGGAAAATCAAAGGAAGAATCCCTAAATAAGGCACCTTAGGAAAGAAAGGAAACGAGCGTCAAAGAGGTAGATAAAGGTCCTCCTCCTTTTAATTTTGAAATCGAAATGGCCAAAATCAAAATCTTTGTTCCATTTAATGAGCTAATCAAGAAGGGAGAGTATAGAAACCAGATAAGTAATATGTTAAATATGGAAGAAGCTCCTGACACCTTGAACATCCAAGGCGACCACCATGCCATCTTGTTTGGACCACATGTAGAAGAAAGTGGTGATGTTGATGATGTTCCCCCTTTCTATGTCAGCCTTAAAATTCATGACATGACCTAATATAATTCCATGTTGGATTCGGGTGCATCACATAATCTCATGCCCAAGGTGGTCATGGATGGGTTAGGCTTGGACGTCACAAGACATTCTAAATATATTTTCTCTTTTGACTCAAGAAAGGTGAAATGCTTGGTTTTGATCAAGGATTTGGTCATTTCATTATCTCAAATTCCATCGAAGGATTTTGTCATGGATGTGGTGGTTGTTGACATTCCCCCAAAATTCAAAATGTTGTTATCTAGATCTTGGGCTGAAAAATTAAAGGGAATCTTGCAGATGGACATGTCTTATACTACTATCCCATTTTTTGGCCAAGAAAGAAGAATTTACAGAGAAGTATTGCTCAAGTACATGGTGAGTAGAAAAAATCAACTGAATAATCATCCTATCTACTATGTCGACACTGAAGTTGGCTCCTCTATTTTTTATAATAACTTGAGTTTTAAAGAAGGGGAGCCAACAACCTTCATGACTGTCGAAGACAAGGCCGAACATCAAACAGAGGAAATTTCAAACCAGAGAAACTGCATGGAAAATGAAATGTGGAATATGAGATTTGATGGAGCTGTTAGTAGGGAGGGAGCCAGATATAGTGTGTGGATTAACCCTCCAAAACTGGGTACAAAAATCTGTTCTTACAAGCTCACTTTTGATTGCACCAATAATATGGCCAAATATGAGACACAAATTTTGGGTTTTAGAACTTTAAAGGAATTGGGTGATAAAAGGATAGTTGTGCATGGAGATTCCAATCTCATCATAAATTAGGTAAATGGTATATATCATTCCAAGCATCCTAGACTGAGAGCATATAGAAATTTGGTGTTGGATCTCCTTGAAGAGTTTTCAAAGTACAATTTGTCTGTGATTCCTAAGGGGAAAAATAAATTGCAGATGCTTTGGCTACTTCAACTTCGGTGTTCAAAATTCCAATTTTTCCAAATAAGAAGTATAAAATTGAATTCAAACACGGACCCACAGTACCCGATAACATTAAATATTTGCAAGTGTTTGAAGATGATAAACAGGTAGAGAGATTCCTCCAAATGAGTGATGAGTTTGCTAACGTGAATATTGATGATGAGTGTTGTTGTGAAGAAGATGAATACGTAGTTGTGATTAACAACAATGAATCCTTTCATAATCAGATAGATGGAAGGGATATAATACAGATGAAAAACAACATTATCCCCAAAGGCTTGATCCCGTTAGAAAGGTTATTTGATGAAAATGATGTAGCCAAAAATCCTAGAATCACTGCGAGCAATGAAGATATTGAGGATTGAAACATCGGTACTGAAGACAATCCTAAGATCATCAAACTGTAAAACCCGCTTAGTCTGGAAATAAAACATAGGTATATCAACCTCATGAAATACTTCGTTGATTTTTATGCATGGAGTTATGAAGACTTGAAGGTCTATGACACTGGAGTAATTCAACATGTAATCCTCATCAAGGAGGATCAAAAACCTTTCAAGAAAAAGTTGATATGAATCAACCCTTTGTTGTTGCCACTGATTGAAAAGGAGGTAAAGAAGATTTTTGATGCCAAAATTATTGCATCCTTAATATTTTCAAAGACGGTGGCTAACCTGGTGTCTGTCAGAAAGAAAAGTGGTGAAATAAGATTGTGTGTGGACTTTCAGAATCTAAACAGGGTGTCTCTCAAAGACAACTATCCACTTCCTAAGATGGATTACATCATACAAAAGGTGGTTGGATCCCAGAAAATGTCGATGCTGGATGGTTTTTCTGGTTACAACCAGATCATGGTGCACTCAGATGACCGAGAGAAGACAACCTTTACAACACCTTGGGGTACGTTCATGTATGTAAAAATTCCTTTTGGGCTTATGAAAGTTGGAGAAACTTTCCAAAGGGCCATGGATATAGCCTTTGTCAATGAGAAATATAAGTTTATCATGATTTACTTGGATGATATCACTGTTTTTTCGGATTCCGATGAACAACATCTCAAACATCTAAAGAAGGTTTTTCAGAAATGCAGAAAGTTGGGCATCTCATTAAATCCGAAAAAATCAAAATTCGAGATGCAAGAAGGGAAATTTCTTGGACACATCATCTCAAATGAAGGCATAAATATAGACCCCAACAGAGTGGAAGGGATTTTGAGGATCGACACTTCGAGGAGCAATAAAGAGCTACAATATTTTCTAAGAAAGGTAAATTTTCTGAGAAGGTTCATTCCCAACTTGGATGAGATTATAAAGAACATCACAAACATGCTCAAGAAAGGTAAAAAAATAATATGGACTCCTAAATATAGGAAGTAGTTCTTAGATATTAAGGTGGCGTTGGCCAAATCTCCAGTGTTAGCAAGCCCATATTTTGCAAAGGACTTTATCTTATTCTCCTTTGCCTCAGAACACACCATCGATGGAATTTTTTCACAAAAGGATGAGAAGAACTTTGAAAATCCCATAGCCTATTTCAATAGGACATTGAGAGACTCCCCAATAAGGTATGATATCATGGAAAAACAAGAATATTCCTTGGTGAATGCCCTCGTGGAATTCAGAACTTATAAACTGCATTCCCGCATCATTGCTTATGTGCCTAGTAATTTTGTTAAGGATATCTTGACTCAGCCTGATCCTAAAGGGAGAAAGGGTAAATGGATCACAACAATGATGGAATATGACCATGAAATCAAGCCTACAAAGATGATTAAGGGTGAAGGGCTCACACAATTAATGGAACAATATAATTGTGATGTTTTGGGAATAAATTTCATTGTTGATCTGTCAGAGAATCCACAAGAAGAAATGGTCCTACAAGTATCTCAAAATTTCATCGATTTTCCTTCGTATGCTAAAATTATTTACGTGTTAAGGAATTTGCAAGCTCCTCCAAGGTTGAGAAAAACCAAAGCCATATTTTTGAAGTTGAAAGAAACCAAGTTTTTCATCCTAGAAAATTCTCTATATTGGAAGGATCTAGGTGGGATCTTGATGAATTGTTTATTGGAGGAAGATACAGAAAGGGCTATCAAGGAGTTTCACAAAGGCGACTATGGGGGGCATCATTATTGGAAGACCACTGCACACAAAATGTTGAGGGTGGGGTTCAATTGGCCCAGTATTTTTCTGGATGTATACAAGGAAGTTTCCATTTGCCACGAATGCCAAATATTCGATGGGAAAAGAAATATGCAACCCCTGCCTTTAAATCCTATATCCGTCGAAGAACCATTTATGCAATGGGGTCTGGATTTTATAGGAGAAATTCATCTTCCATATTCAGCTCAACATAGATGGATACTGACAGCCACAAACTATTTCAAAAAATGGATCGAAGTTGTCCCCACAAGGCAAGCTACCAACATAGTTATCATTAAGTTTTTAGATACTAATATCTTGTCTAAATTCAGTTTCCCAGTCAAGATCATCACTGACAAGGCAACGGTGTTCAAGTCTAAGAAGATGGAGAAGTTTTGTAATGACTACAACATAACTCTAGGAGATTCCACAACTTATTACCCACAAGGTAATGTATTGGAAGAGTCATCTAAAAAGAGTCTGACTAGAATTATTAAGAAGCTTCTGTAGGAAAACAAGAAATCTTGGCACAAAGATCTTATCTATGCTTTATGGACTGACAAGATCACCACTAAAACTTCCATCTCCACATCAAATTTCCAAATTGTATATGGTGTGGAGGTAGTTTTTCCCACCTCATTAGGATTTCCAGTGAGGAGATTGTTGCAAGAGAAAGAATCTTAACTGAATGATGCTCAAAGGAGAATAAACCAATTGGTCCATGCACAACATATTAGGTAATAGGATTTCAACAAATCACAATGTCACCAAGATATGATGAAAATAATTTTTGACAGACACACTAAAGAGGAGGATTTCAAGGTGAATGATCTAGTACTGAAGTGGGATGCGAGGAATGAAGACAAAGAGAGGCGTGGAAAGTTTGATCATCTTTGGATGGGGCCATTCAATATTATTGCGTATCACGGGAACAACGCATGTTTGCTACAAGAAAGTAATGGAGAGGTCACTAGTGGGGGGGCTGTTAATGGTAGGTTCCTCAAACATTATCTAGTTTAACAAGTTTTTTAGTCTTTCATGTCATTGTAAACAACCATTTTATTTTTCAAAGACAACATTTTGATTCAGTAGTAAGCAGAAAATTGAAGCCATAAGTGAAGTCTCTAAGTTTATGTTGATTCTGGTCATAACTGTGTCAAGAAGGTCTGGGATGTGTTTTTTTATTCATTTTAGAGTCTGTAAATCAAATAAAGCCCAATATTCAAGCACCTGGTCTGCTGTCCTTTGCCACCTCATCAGGAGGATAACATCCCCATTGGAGCCAGCTGTTAGCACTGTATTTTTTACAGTTAGAGTCAGTCCTATATGAGTCATAGTTCGTGTGTCAAAACGTGTGAAATCAGGTACCGAATAATGAATGGGTTGAAATCAACAAGTAGTGGGTCCTGCCTTTGGAGTTGGGAAAGGGTGTAATTATTATTCATGTGTATCTTGTAAAGGTCCCTTTCCCAAAAGATTGATTCCTTTCAGAAAAGGGGAATTTACGTGTCAGAGATCGAGGCAAGTTGTTGGGATAATGGTCATGTCGATGGATATAATGAACATAATCACCTAATTATGAAGTCAGAAAGGTAAAAAATCACATTGCTCATAGCATGTATACTCTTCCTCTCTTATCATATGTACTTTGCACACTTCAAAGTGTACTCGTGGCATGAGTTTGTTGGCCAAATATTAAAACTTCTTCCAAACTTCTCGGTGCGCAGATACTGTAAACTTACCTATTGAGGAGGACAAGTGTAAGTGAAATGCATGTCAATTTTGAAGGATATGTGTGGCCTCCCAACCGTCATTTCCACCTGGAGTTGCACGAGTGAACCCAAACGGACGACCGCTACATCAACTTTCCACGTGCATGCTACGACCATGGATGATTTTAGGGGCTAAATTTCGCTCATGGGTTAATTTTCCATGGTTTTTCCAAAAACAAGATTCGCTATTTTAAAAACGATTCGCCTAAATTCTATAGGATAAAATTATTTTACCTTAAAAATCGCCAAAATTTTACAAAAACTATATAAAATCCTTAGAAATTTGAATATTTTTACAAAAATATCGCCAAACATTTATAGTTGGCATATGAAGCATTAGTAAGATTCTTCAAGGTTTCTACATTTTAAAATAAATTTCCATCCTTAAAATCATCCCTGGCTACGACCAATGATCGTGCAACAAAAACCAGAGTCTATTACACAAGGTGGCATATTTTCTGACAATGCGCTCGATCACTCAGGCACCCTATAAAATAAAATGTTGATGCATCACAACCTACTGATTGAATCTTACTCATGACTAAATGATTGATACACATACGTCGATTATGTTATGATTGGGTGTAGTCAGGTTTCCATTTTTAGTAAGCTCTATTCAAAAGGTCATATGGGAGGAATTAACTGAATCTAAAATTACAAGAGAAGAGTTTGAGGCATAGCAGCCCAAGGGGCGGAGATTTTTCTATATATTCTATCTTTTCAATGTAAGCTAGGTTGGAAAAGTAGTGTATATAGAGGACTCTTGAATGTAATCTTTGAATCTGAATAGAAATAAAAATGAATAAGTCCTAAATCTTTGAAGAAAATATTCTAATGGTGTTCGTTTGATGTATTGTGATCTTCTTCATGTTTCCTATAAATTCATGTATGTTCTCTTTGTTTAAAATGGAATGTTTGTCGAGTTTAAAATTCATTGCACGGTTCTTTAGACTCAGCCATTTAAACTTTGTGTTTTCTTCTAAGTATGTTAGAATTCATCTTTAATGGTGCTCGGATTTTCTTTATGTACTTTTTTCTTCCACCATACATGACAACATTTAAACTGAGATACCACTTCATGTTTATCCTTTAGCCTCTCAAAGTTTCATTTACCATTCATTGATTTATCTCGCTTTTAGGAGTTTACCTCCATAGAAAAAAGTTGTGTATTTCCTTGCCATCAAAACCATAAACATTTCCGAAACACATAAATCTAGTCTAGAATCCAAATTCATTATCTATCAGACTCTAGGTCTTAGAGAGAGCCCTCTATAGATTGGAAAGGATAGTTTCAAGTATTAAATTTGGTTTGTAGGTTACCTCTGTCATTTTTTTTCTTAGCCAAACGAATTTACAGAGTGATAATAGATCTATGACACATCATATAGATGTCAGGAATACAACGATCACCAAGGAGAGTGACCCCAATGTCTTCAAATTAATGATATACAAGTGATATACTCCATCGCAACTTAGGAGGGGGTGGTGTAAATGAATTATGTAACCCCTAACCCAAGGTATTCATCCCAAACCCTAATGGTACTAATCTATAGAATGAGAATATATGATTTGATGTCGAGCATGGTAGAAACTGTATGATTACTAGTCATTGATGCATATTGTTAACAGACGCGAGGGGACCCACTAATGATGATAATGGAACCCAAGGTACCTAGTACAATCTAGTGAGTGTGAATATATGAGATGGTTTCGAACACTTGTAGAATATACCAATCATGAGTCAATTATGTAAACCCATTTTTAATCATAAGGAGTCCTGTAGCTGAGGACTACAAGCTCCAAGGTACTCACTGGTTTCTAGATCCCTCTCCTAGATAATGTGTTGAAGTTGATAGGGAGAGATCTATTGAAAAATTGCCTTGATGTATGTCCCATCTAGTGACATGAAACACACACCAAGATATGATGTGAATAAAGAGTACCACTAAGTACAACTGACATGGGAATGTATGACTCAAGAAGTAAATATAACAATAGATGGACGACTCAAAAAGTCAACAAAAGAATAGATGGAAGACTCTAGATTGAAATTCCATTCAACATATAGCATGAAAAAATGGTGACTTGGTAGCAAGACACGAGAGCTGGGAGAATATAGTGCAACAACACAAGAGGCATTACAACACTCTCCATGATGACTGGAAGAGTAACCATCCCTAGGAGTATCTATGACTCATATTATTGGGACAGATCCTAGGCAAGATAAAACCCAACTATCCGATGAGGACTAAAATAGGTCCCATGTTCAAGGGAGACTCGACTAATGCTTCCATTTTTAGAATAGACCAATGGTGAAAAACCCCCATTCTTTTCTGTATTTTTATTTTTATTTTTATTTTTTGTCACCTTCATGGTTTAACAAGCATGAAAGAAAGATGCAAGTATGATTGATATGTATCTTTTTCATGTGATTTTACGAGTTTGAAAAAAAAGGATAAAAGTATATTTGATAGTATATTTTTTTTGTTCTTTTATGAGTCCAAAAAAGAGGTAAAAGTATACTTGTGTAGAAAGAATGAGTGGCTTAACAACATGCTCCTATGTTCCAAGCACATGGAGCCAACCTAATGAAGAGGAATGAAAATGGTACTGGAAAGTGATATCCACTATTAGAAATTGTTCTCTCCATGGGTAGATGGATGAAAAATAGAGGCCAAATAATATAAGAGGCAGATGGTCAAGGGATATTGCAATAGAGGTAAGCATGATTTGGGAAAACAACAATGTAGTGTCAGGAGGTATGACACAAGCATCAAATGCATCAGCGACAATTAAGCAACATGAAATCTTTTTTGGGAACCCGCCCAATATATGGATAGTATATAGATGAAGAGATGAGAATGAGGCTTAAATATAAAGTCATGGTAGGACTAGAGTAGGGCTCTTGAGCCTATGTGAAATCACATAATTGGCATTGAATAGAAATATGGGTGCTAACTATGGAACCCATGAAGGGCAGGCACTAATAAATAGGTTATGACGTGAAAATAGAGTGGATAATGTCACAACTAACCAAGAAGAAACCTAAGGCCTAGTGGTAGCAGTATGGATGGTTAATAATGAAAGGAAATGGATGCAGGGAAAAGCCTATCCCTATATTCCAGTTCAGGAAACATTTAACTCAAGCTTGGTGGAAGTTTCCATATTCATAAAAAAATTCCCCGTAATCATGTCAGCACATGTAAACTAGATTTTGGGGGTCAAACACATAGTGAAATCTCAAAAAGGAAAATGTTTTTGGATTTTTTGGATATGATGTATGCAAAACGAAATCACTCACACCACACACCTATGTACAAGGAAATACATATCTTGATTCTTTACACCAAGTAGAGGCCATGGATAGGCTCAAGGAAAGGATCATTTTATCATCAATGAACTCATGATCCATTGTTGGCATCTTATGGCACACCATGTTGGGGCCATACCACATATAAATGAATCTTTTTGGATAAATATACTCATCATGAGTGGTTTCATGAGATATGAAAACTCCTTGATGGGGCCCATAAAGACATGAATGAGGTATGGAACAAAAATCTTCAATGGAAGGGGAAGTAGAGAATTTGGTAGTAATTTCCGAAAAAAAAGTTTGAGGATGAAAAGGGGTAAGACTAGGAGGTCTACTGGGTTACCTAACAAATTCCCTTAGTCTTAGATCGATACTCATTATGTTAAATCTCATCGGTTCTAATGAGGAAAATATGATGGATGTGTCATCTTATACTTTGGTTTTTCTATGGAATCCATGACTTCTAGGATGGTCTTTTTCTGAAGGAAAATCAGTATCTAGGAGATCCTATGAACTCAAAGAGTCAACAACCCGTACAAGCGGAGTGCATAGATCACACTCCATAAAAGGATGGAGTTTTGGACCAATATGATATGTGGCTAATGATGTTATCGAATGGACAATATCAACCATGATGGGTGTTTGGTTTTACTTCTCTCTTTCTACCTTTATTGGGTTGAACCAGGTTCAGGTATGTCCTGGTTTCCATCAAAACCCCTCTAAAACTATCAGCCCCTCTGGTAAACTAGAAGGAAACGCAGTACATAGAGTCCACTACACAGTCTCGCCCAAGATAGTTTTATTGGTGGCTGCAATGCTCAAGTGCTTTCTTCCTGGGAATGAGTGGGGATCTGGGATTAAACTCTGTGATCTTCATTTGTTACTTTAACATTCATCTTGTATTGAATACCTTGTCATTCTTATTCATGCATGTAAAATAGAAAATCTAACTAGTCATTCACGCATTTGTCTAACATCTAATCATTGACAATAAAGAAAATACACAATATTCAATCACATAACACATGGTTTACCATGGTTCACCTCCCCTGGGATACGCCCACAAAGATTTGTCTTCTCTGCTCTTTTATTATGGTGTTTCCAAAACTACAACGTCGCACACATTACAATTCTCCATCCAACAAGTCGAGATCTACAATGAGGAGGACTAGATCAACCAAGATCCTCAGCATGTGATATAACCCTCAATATCTACCTTTGTTCCTATCCTCAACTCACTAGATTTACAAAATAGATCGAATTTACAATCATTTTGTCTTCGAACAACATAGTAACAATGACCAACCAAAAACAAACCATATTCGAACCTAAAACAAACGAATGAACCATGTTCGAAAAACCCAACCTCTCGACCTAGACGTCCTAGGTACCTACTTATACATGTTTTTGGCTTACCGACCATTACATTCTCTTACCAAAACAATAACCCTATCATGGATAGGTCTTCTTGCATGTGTGCCTCACACACTTTCCTTATCTGCATGCGCGTCGGTCTTTCACATGCTACTTTTCCTACATGCATGTCTGCCTTACACGTGCTACATTTCCTGCATGAGTGTCTACCTTGCACATGTTTCTTTTCCTCAAAACTAGGCATGCACCCAATAGGCCCTCAACACTGACATCGTGACTCATCCCGAGTCACTGCCTAACTCTAGTGTCTATCATGGCTTGTGCCAATGCTTCGTACATATCTTCTATCTGTTTGCACTACTCCTGAGCCTGACTACTCCTTGTTGACATGGCTTCGACCACCTATGCTCTGACTGGTGGTTGTAATATATTTCCCCCCTCCAAGCCTATCTGTTCAAGGATAACTTTTTCTATGTCAATTTCCACAACTAATGTTTCTACCTTTTCTTGTAGGGGATCCAACTGAGCCTACCCTACGATCTTCTATGCTTTCACCACTCTTTCTTCTTCCTGAAGGTTCTTCAATTCTGCGACAATATTGATCTTCTCTGGTAGTGAAATTTTCCTCTGTCTCTTCTTGACATATTCCATTATTTCATGCAATTTATCTTGCTTTCTTTGCATCTCTTGTAGGCTCCCATCCTCTAATAGCTATGTCCATAGTTGGTCACTCTTTTCCAACAGTTCTTCCACTCTATGTATGTTAAACACAATTTTTTCTATAGTTGTTGTCACATCTTGATCTCTTTGTTCTTGGACTACTGAAGGAGTCGTAGGTATTGCACACTCCTCCAATTCTTTGATCTTCTCTTTATATTGCACTAGAGCCTATGTTTTTCTCCTCATATTCTCTTCAACATATGCTTCTTCCGATTCTGCGTTGTCAGGAATGGCTTGAAATACTCCACTTATTTTTTTCTCCATCTCCTCCACTTTTTGTTGTGCTAGATTTCTCTCATGCCCTTCCTGGCTAAGTTCCTCCTTTAGTGAGGTGTTGTCTTCCTGCACCAATTGTAAGTTCGTCGCATTTGACCTTGCTCTGGACTGAATCTCCTACACGATGCTCACTTGTAATTTATACAACGCTTTGGTTGGAATCTTGGGCAACACCAAGTCCAACCTCTCGATGTCTTTCATGCGCCTTTGTGTTGTCTCCCCATCGACAAACAACATCTTTGGTATTGTGATGAAATTAACACTTACCTACACCATGATGTGCATTGTTTATCTAGTAGGTGCTTCTTCTCTAGTGGTCATTGGTTTCTCCTTATGTTTATGTTCCATCATGATCCTCAACTACTCCAGGGTAGTTTTTACCTGTTATACTTTCTCCATAATTGAAGCTTTGTAATTCTCCACGTTTTCCCATACCTCCGATAGTTTATCTTCCACTGCCATTTCTATCAGCTCCACATCATCTACTATTAATGATGTTTCCATTGGTTTTCTTTCGGCCTTTTCCTTCTTCCTAGCGCAAATTTCTTGCCCCCATATCCTTTTTCTTTGGGCCTCTAGTGGTTCAAATGCTTCTGGAATCTGTGTATCCCTGCCTATATCCTGCCCTTCTCCTTCTTCCATTGAGACCTCCTTCTTGCATGTGTGCCTTTCATGATTTCCTCTTATGCATGTGCATCTATATTACACGTGGTTATTTTACTGAATGTGTGTCTACCTTACATGTGTTGCTTTTCCTGCATGCACATTTGCCTTGCACGTACTTCTTTTCCTCAAAAATGGGTCTACACCCAACAATGGGTGGCATGGAAGCTCTATATGATTCAACATCCATGGGTGAATGATGAAATCATTTTGATATGAGCAATAATTGCAGTAGGAGATGGCAGGGGAAGGATAAAAGTTCCCATCAGTGAAGGATATTTAAACATCCTCGCACCAACATTTAAGTAAGAATGTTGAGTATCCCTAACAAAGGGTATGTTTGACCTACCATTGGATCCAAGTTCTAGGTTTCATAACACAAGTTGATTGATCATAACGATTTTCCCTTACTGGGGGAAAAGTAGGACCCTAAACACTGACGAGAAAATTATAGTCATCTTGTAGAACCAAGTACACCCGAGTAAGATATTTTACTAAAGAGGTGCATCAATGACTTCTACGACAACATAAACAGTCTTTCCACCTAACTCGATGGGTAAGGAAGTGATTATTCCATGGGGTTGGAACATATTTCCATAAAAAAAAATCAGTATTGTTGAAGATGTATCAAGCTTAGGAAATCCAAGGGACTTCCAACAAGAAATAGACATTATGAAAGTCGAGGATCCTTCATCCACCACCATTTGGTGGATGTTTTTCCCCAACAATCACACTATCATATGGAAGGTGACCTGGTGGGAGAGACTATGAGTAAATTGAGATGAATTTAAGGTCATCAAACTCAACTTTGAGGGATCAATCCCACCTATGGCAGACAATAAGGCTTTCCTCTGCACTTGGAAGCTTTGGATAACTTCAAGAACAGACATCACACATGGTACCTAAGATAAGTCTTCGAAAATAATATAGTTTTGGGAAACCTATGTGTTTGGATTATTTTTCATGCACCAAAGAATTCCCTTCGGGAGGTGAAACAATGCATCAAAATATGGATTCTCAATATGAAGATTCCATCAGGCTGGGAACAAGATGTTTCTTTTGGTGTAGTCTGAGAAGGGTAGGAAATTTCATAGTTTTGTCCCTATTATGCAAATAAATTGTTTGGTCACACACAAAAATGGAATAATTCAAGGAGGACCCCTCATAGTGATGGGTACCTACCATTCCCCCTTGCGGAGAGGAAAGATTTGTTGCAAACCATGTTTTGAGTTTGAAGGGGGAAAGGATGGATTAAGAAAACAATATGTTGGGGGGCCTGCTGCTATGCCAAAAATTGATGGACCTGATCCTTTTGGGGACATTGATGAGTAGGGTGGTCCTCCCCACAAAAAATGTGGGGAAACTGACTCTTGTTATTTTCTTGATTTTCCCCTCCTGGGTGTTTTGGGTGGGAGAAATCATTTCTCATAATTCGAATTATTTTTATTGTTCCGTTTCTTCTTTCCTCCAGGTTGTTGAGAATTCTTCAGTTGCATGGACTACATTGAATTCATCTTGGAGGTATGAGTAGGGATCATAGTAGTTTGAGAACTAGTGCTAGAAGTCGAAGGGTGTGATGAAAGTGACCTGTGACCCATTTGGTCAACTAACTAGTTCATAGATGAATGGGAAACAAAACCAACCACACCATCAACATGGGGTCCTAGGTTTGAATTCCTTAGATATTTCGATGCACTAGGAGCATTTGGGATGACTTCATAAAGTGTACCCGACTATGAATAAATCAAATATAAGTGTTGGGCACCCAAAATGGTGTTGTCCTCGATGGTCTCCATGACCATAGCTACATCTCAGAAAATGGGTGGTAAGAGGGAATTTGTGAACCATTCCATACATATTTTTTCTAGAGAATGGGTTTTAATCATCCTACGTCTGGGTCTCCACTCATGTATATGATCGAAAATGTGAGTGGAGTTATCTTGATGCTGTGAAGTCAAGAGATAAATTCATATTTCATACTTTATGGTCAATTGGTAATGTGTTAAGAATTCCATAGTGAGGTTGGTGAAGATTCTAAAGGAACCACATTTTAATTCAATATACCATTTTTCAACAACTCAAGTCAGGGATATCTGGAAAAGATGCATCCTCACACTATCATCCATAAACAGTTTGGATGAACACCATAAGTGGTATGTCATGATGTGTGTAGAGGGGTCTTCTCCCAACTTAC
>SNQJ01S0088292.1:70784-99272 GCA_010110895.2 Picea sitchensis
AGTCTTAGATCGATACTCATTATGTTAAATCTCATCGGTTCTAATGAGGAAAATATGATGGATGTGTCATCTTATACTTTGGTTTTTCTATGGAATCCATGACTTCTAGGATGGTCTTTTTCTGAAGGAAAATCAGTATCTAGGAGATCCTATGAACTCAAAGAGTCAACAACCCGTACAAGCGGAGTGCATAGATCACACTCCATAAAAGGATGGAGTTTTGGACCAATATGATATGTGGCTAATGATGTTATCGAATGGACAATATCAACCATGATGGGTGTTTGGTTTTACTTCTCTCTTTCTACCTTTATTGGGTTGAACCAGGTTCAGGTATGTCCTGGTTTCCATCAAAACCCCTCTAAAACTATCAGCCCCTCTGGTAAACTAGAAGGAAACGCAGTACATAGAGTCCACTACACAGTCTCGCCCAAGATAGTTTTATTGGTGGCTGCAATGCTCAAGTGCTTTCTTCCTGGGAATGAGTGGGGATCTGGGATTAAACTCTGTGATCTTCATTTGTTACTTTAACATTCATCTTGTATTGAATACCTTGTCATTCTTATTCATGCATGTAAAATAGAAAATCTAACTAGTCATTCACGCATTTGTCTAACATCTAATCATTGACAATAAAGAAAATACACAATATTCAATCACATAACACATGGTTTACCATGGTTCACCTCCCCTGGGATACGCCCACAAAGATTTGTCTTCTCTGCTCTTTTATTATGGTGTTTCCAAAACTACAACGTCGCACACATTACAATTCTCCATCCAACAAGTCGAGATCTACAATGAGGAGGACTAGATCAACCAAGATCCTCAGCATGTGATATAACCCTCAATATCTACCTTTGTTCCTATCCTCAACTCACTAGATTTACAAAATAGATCGAATTTACAATCATTTTGTCTTCGAACAACATAGTAACAATGACCAACCAAAAACAAACCATATTCGAACCTAAAACAAACGAATGAACCATGTTCGAAAAACCCAACCTCTCGACCTAGACGTCCTAGGTACCTACTTATACATGTTTTTGGCTTACCGACCATTACATTCTCTTACCAAAACAATAACCCTATCATGGATAGGTCTTCTTGCATGTGTGCCTCACACACTTTCCTTATCTGCATGCGCGTCGGTCTTTCACATGCTACTTTTCCTACATGCATGTCTGCCTTACACGTGCTACATTTCCTGCATGAGTGTCTACCTTGCACATGTTTCTTTTCCTCAAAACTAGGCATGCACCCAATAGGCCCTCAACACTGACATCGTGACTCATCCCGAGTCACTGCCTAACTCTAGTGTCTATCATGGCTTGTGCCAATGCTTCGTACATATCTTCTATCTGTTTGCACTACTCCTGAGCCTGACTACTCCTTGTTGACATGGCTTCGACCACCTATGCTCTGACTGGTGGTTGTAATATATTTCCCCCCTCCAAGCCTATCTGTTCAAGGATAACTTTTTCTATGTCAATTTCCACAACTAATGTTTCTACCTTTTCTTGTAGGGGATCCAACTGAGCCTACCCTACGATCTTCTATGCTTTCACCACTCTTTCTTCTTCCTGAAGGTTCTTCAATTCTGCGACAATATTGATCTTCTCTGGTAGTGAAATTTTCCTCTGTCTCTTCTTGACATATTCCATTATTTCATGCAATTTATCTTGCTTTCTTTGCATCTCTTGTAGGCTCCCATCCTCTAATAGCTATGTCCATAGTTGGTCACTCTTTTCCAACAGTTCTTCCACTCTATGTATGTTAAACACAATTTTTTCTATAGTTGTTGTCACATCTTGATCTCTTTGTTCTTGGACTACTGAAGGAGTCGTAGGTATTGCACACTCCTCCAATTCTTTGATCTTCTCTTTATATTGCACTAGAGCCTATGTTTTTCTCCTCATATTCTCTTCAACATATGCTTCTTCCGATTCTGCGTTGTCAGGAATGGCTTGAAATACTCCACTTATTTTTTTCTCCATCTCCTCCACTTTTTGTTGTGCTAGATTTCTCTCATGCCCTTCCTGGCTAAGTTCCTCCTTTAGTGAGGTGTTGTCTTCCTGCACCAATTGTAAGTTCGTCGCATTTGACCTTGCTCTGGACTGAATCTCCTACACGATGCTCACTTGTAATTTATACAACGCTTTGGTTGGAATCTTGGGCAACACCAAGTCCAACCTCTCGATGTCTTTCATGCGCCTTTGTGTTGTCTCCCCATCGACAAACAACATCTTTGGTATTGTGATGAAATTAACACTTACCTACACCATGATGTGCATTGTTTATCTAGTAGGTGCTTCTTCTCTAGTGGTCATTGGTTTCTCCTTATGTTTATGTTCCATCATGATCCTCAACTACTCCAGGGTAGTTTTTACCTGTTATACTTTCTCCATAATTGAAGCTTTGTAATTCTCCACGTTTTCCCATACCTCCGATAGTTTATCTTCCACTGCCATTTCTATCAGCTCCACATCATCTACTATTAATGATGTTTCCATTGGTTTTCTTTCGGCCTTTTCCTTCTTCCTAGCGCAAATTTCTTGCCCCCATATCCTTTTTCTTTGGGCCTCTAGTGGTTCAAATGCTTCTGGAATCTGTGTATCCCTGCCTATATCCTGCCCTTCTCCTTCTTCCATTGAGACCTCCTTCTTGCATGTGTGCCTTTCATGATTTCCTCTTATGCATGTGCATCTATATTACACGTGGTTATTTTACTGAATGTGTGTCTACCTTACATGTGTTGCTTTTCCTGCATGCACATTTGCCTTGCACGTACTTCTTTTCCTCAAAAATGGGTCTACACCCAACAATGGGTGGCATGGAAGCTCTATATGATTCAACATCCATGGGTGAATGATGAAATCATTTTGATATGAGCAATAATTGCAGTAGGAGATGGCAGGGGAAGGATAAAAGTTCCCATCAGTGAAGGATATTTAAACATCCTCGCACCAACATTTAAGTAAGAATGTTGAGTATCCCTAACAAAGGGTATGTTTGACCTACCATTGGATCCAAGTTCTAGGTTTCATAACACAAGTTGATTGATCATAACGATTTTCCCTTACTGGGGGAAAAGTAGGACCCTAAACACTGACGAGAAAATTATAGTCATCTTGTAGAACCAAGTACACCCGAGTAAGATATTTTACTAAAGAGGTGCATCAATGACTTCTACGACAACATAAACAGTCTTTCCACCTAACTCGATGGGTAAGGAAGTGATTATTCCATGGGGTTGGAACATATTTCCATAAAAAAAAATCAGTATTGTTGAAGATGTATCAAGCTTAGGAAATCCAAGGGACTTCCAACAAGAAATAGACATTATGAAAGTCGAGGATCCTTCATCCACCACCATTTGGTGGATGTTTTTCCCCAACAATCACACTATCATATGGAAGGTGACCTGGTGGGAGAGACTATGAGTAAATTGAGATGAATTTAAGGTCATCAAACTCAACTTTGAGGGATCAATCCCACCTATGGCAGACAATAAGGCTTTCCTCTGCACTTGGAAGCTTTGGATAACTTCAAGAACAGACATCACACATGGTACCTAAGATAAGTCTTCGAAAATAATATAGTTTTGGGAAACCTATGTGTTTGGATTATTTTTCATGCACCAAAGAATTCCCTTCGGGAGGTGAAACAATGCATCAAAATATGGATTCTCAATATGAAGATTCCATCAGGCTGGGAACAAGATGTTTCTTTTGGTGTAGTCTGAGAAGGGTAGGAAATTTCATAGTTTTGTCCCTATTATGCAAATAAATTGTTTGGTCACACACAAAAATGGAATAATTCAAGGAGGACCCCTCATAGTGATGGGTACCTACCATTCCCCCTTGCGGAGAGGAAAGATTTGTTGCAAACCATGTTTTGAGTTTGAAGGGGGAAAGGATGGATTAAGAAAACAATATGTTGGGGGGCCTGCTGCTATGCCAAAAATTGATGGACCTGATCCTTTTGGGGACATTGATGAGTAGGGTGGTCCTCCCCACAAAAAATGTGGGGAAACTGACTCTTGTTATTTTCTTGATTTTCCCCTCCTGGGTGTTTTGGGTGGGAGAAATCATTTCTCATAATTCGAATTATTTTTATTGTTCCGTTTCTTCTTTCCTCCAGGTTGTTGAGAATTCTTCAGTTGCATGGACTACATTGAATTCATCTTGGAGGTATGAGTAGGGATCATAGTAGTTTGAGAACTAGTGCTAGAAGTCGAAGGGTGTGATGAAAGTGACCTGTGACCCATTTGGTCAACTAACTAGTTCATAGATGAATGGGAAACAAAACCAACCACACCATCAACATGGGGTCCTAGGTTTGAATTCCTTAGATATTTCGATGCACTAGGAGCATTTGGGATGACTTCATAAAGTGTACCCGACTATGAATAAATCAAATATAAGTGTTGGGCACCCAAAATGGTGTTGTCCTCGATGGTCTCCATGACCATAGCTACATCTCAGAAAATGGGTGGTAAGAGGGAATTTGTGAACCATTCCATACATATTTTTTCTAGAGAATGGGTTTTAATCATCCTACGTCTGGGTCTCCACTCATGTATATGATCGAAAATGTGAGTGGAGTTATCTTGATGCTGTGAAGTCAAGAGATAAATTCATATTTCATACTTTATGGTCAATTGGTAATGTGTTAAGAATTCCATAGTGAGGTTGGTGAAGATTCTAAAGGAACCACATTTTAATTCAATATACCATTTTTCAACAACTCAAGTCAGGGATATCTGGAAAAGATGCATCCTCACACTATCATCCATAAACAGTTTGGATGAACACCATAAGTGGTATGTCATGATGTGTGTAGAGGGGTCTTCTCCCAACTTACTATCAAACTTTGGGATATCTGATGGAAACTTGGAAGGCATTGTTGGCCATGAAGGGTCATGGGAAACATGGTCATTCATTAACCATGAAAAATCAAGTAATTCTATCATTGTAAGGAAAGGAAACAACGTAAATGAGTACTATGAGGCAGATGAAGTCTCTATTGTCCTAGATAATCCTTGTGGTCTCTCTATATTTGTACTACTAGGGGGTTGGGGAGCTCTTGAAGAGTTAGTGCCTCTAAAAATGGTGGCACTTCCAGGAGCATTATTTCTCCCAAAACCAAACGTGCCCCAAGAGGGCATTCCCCCAGGGGTACATGTTGACCCTCCAGGAAAAAAATACCCAAAGTTAGTCCTAGGGAGTAAACCCTCATGAACATATATGTTAACAAAGGGAAAGCCTCCCCATGGTGAAAATCCCCCCCCAAGGGATGTGCCCTGAGGGAAGGGTGTGTTGACCCATAGAAAGTTAAAACATCCTGATGTATTTTTGTCCCCAACCTGGCTAGGGAAAACTCCAAAACCACTAGACATATTTCAATCAAAAGGTACACCCATACCTAATGATTCTAGGATGCTAATAGGATTGGTAGAGGTGGAAGAATTTCTACCTCCCATGTTGAAACCAAGGATCAACCCCCCACTAGAAAAGGATCCAAAAGTGGGCTTCAATATGAAGGGGATGGGTGTAGGAATGCTAGGTATACTAACATATGGAAAGGATGATACAAATGGTGTCCCCGAGATCAAGAGACCAATAAAAAATGATATGGATGACATAGGTCCCATGGAGCTAAGGGGTGTTAACGTGGACATCACAAGGGTGCCCATAGTCCCACTTGAATATGATCTCGATAAATTAGCTACATTGGATGAAAAAAATAGTCCTGACATGGTGGGAGGATGACTAAATAAATAAAATTATCACTTAAAATTTCCCTTACTTGGACAAGTAGAGGTGCATACAACTCAATGAACTGAGGATTAAATTTTTTTGGAGGATGTTCATATACCACTGCCACTTCGATTAAACCAGTCTCATCAAACCCAATATAAGACCCTTCAAATTCCTTGGTACCTATCTTACACCGTTCTATAGGCAGTTGCACCTTCGTGATGGGATCAAGTCCTTATTGTCAATGAGACTGACACAATGATTTAGCCATAGTGAATGTAATATGTGCAAATCCAAACACAGTTCAACCTAAGTCCGACCTATATTCAGAAAAAAAGAGCACACCCCTAATCAATCTAAGCCATCATCAAGAAAACCAATTGGCTTAGAGTCCTTCCGAAAACCATCTCTATGGGGGAGATGAAGTCCCCACAAGATTGGAGAGCGAAGGTATGAGGATTAGTTATGATGATCTCCATGACAAATTCCTAATTGGTCCAAGCACATTTTATTAATGTAGGCACCCCCTAGGGGAAATAATATTGTGAATGAATGTCTTCCCTAGGTACTACATGCACAACCCACCTATGGTCACTTTTTTGGATACCTAGAAAAGGTCACTAAGGATATCACCTCACAATCAATGACTAGGTGAACAATCATAGGTCCAACCGCATGTAAGATAAAGGTAACTAAGCATAAATCTTTGAAGGTGAGACACCAATGAAACCCACGTACACATAGCAATCGAAGTGGTACTGCAAACACCAAAAATAATAGAGAGGGGTAATATCCCTACTTTCCCCAATGCGACCTCATTCTTAACTCTTGTGTTAGAGGAGGATCCTGACACACTAGTTGCAAGAATGGATTTATCACTCTTTAATGAATCCTAAGTTACGTTTTCATGGCCTTGGAGAGTTTACTCTCCAATCCTATTCCAAGGCCCTAAGCCTAATTAATGTTGGTTCACTATAAAAGAAAAGTCTCTAATGAATTTTGGATTATGCATTGTATTTTTATGGTTGTTTCTTAATTCCAAGGGAATTATATGAAACATTTGGTGATGTTATGAATCTTGACCCATCCAAGAAATGCAAAGATTATAATGTAAACTTTTGGTTCAATGAAATATAGATATGAGAGGGAAAGAGACTTTTTCCTTTTCTTTGCAACTTTTGAAAATTAAATCTCACACACACCAAGTAACCAACAAACAATTTATATATGAATTTTTTTCAAGCATTTTGAAACCAAACAATGGTCCTAATGCACTCTTTTCACTAATTCTTCAAACGCAATCAAGCATGTAAATATTTTTTTTTCTTTTGTAGTTTTCTCCAATTGTAATGCAAACAATTCCTAATCCAAGCATGAATGAATATTCAAAAAGGGAAAAAAAAACAACAACTAGCAAGAAAAGGGGCTATAGGAAATTGGAAGTGATGCCAAATCAACCCACTCCAATGTCGCTACCAATATTTCACCCAAAAACACACATAGGAGGATAGATATAGTAATGAAGAACAATTATACAAGAACAAAATAATGGAAGAGGTATCAAAAACTACCATATATGTTTATATTTGTTGGGTCCGCTTGCCCAACTAAACAAGATCACTAGACAAAAACTAAGGTGGTCTAAGTGATCCACAACAAATCACACAATTACACTACAAAAAAACAAGGAAGATGAATTATTTGACAAAAGAATTAAAACATAGGTAAATGTTTCACAACACAAACCCACAAATACCTTATAGACTAGAACGATCAAACCTGATCTCAAAAGTTTGGAAATTATTATATTTCCCCAATTTAATGGGATCATTGCATGACACAGGATAGATAACAAGTGACTATCATCATGTAACCCCTATAGTTCAACAAGTGACTATGCATAATTTTTGTTTTTAAGAAAAGGGATATGCTTCAGATCTATCATATATAAGAGCTCTGTACCTATGAAAAACACAACGAAGAGAAAATAAACCACAAACTACAAATATAGGGTATTTAGGAAAGGGATTTAGAGAAGAATCAAAATATTTATTCCTGTTGGCTTTCTCATTTCCCTTCTCAGGTTGTCTGAGTTATTGACCCAGGTTTCATGTCATTTGGGGTTCCAACAAAGCCTCTAAAACTATCGTCCCTCTTGGTAAGCTAGAAGGAAACACACCACCTGGAAGGCGCTGTGCAGTCTCACCCAAGATAGATTTAAAATGGGTGGTTGTAAGACTCAGGTGTTTACAACGTAGGATGGAGTAGGGGATAGGGGTTTCTTGATTAAGGCCAGATACCGTGAGATGTAAGGGAAACTACTTATTCCTTGGATTCGCATACATATATCCAGAAACTACTTATTCCTTGGAGTCACATATGTATATCCCATAGTTTAATTTAAGCAAAGTAATAATAATAATAATAATAATAATAATCTATTTTTAAGGTCACGGCCAAGCCAACACACCAAATTGGTGTATGAGACCCCCTTGTTTGTGGGACAAGGGACCCCCTCCGCCCAACGATTTGACTGGTAAAGTCTATGAAGGTATACATACCCTACCCCCCTCTGGATTTGAACCTATGACCTCTTAAGAGGAAACACATGTTCTTAACCATTAGGCCCAGTATAAACATATTCATAACAATGTATTAACTCATTTATTAAGCTTAATCATTAATTTATGAAATAAAGAAGAGACATGCATACATTCAATGTATTATACGAGTATTACCATGGTTCACCCCCTCTTGGGCTATGTCCACAAAGATTTGGCTCTTGGCTCTTTTATTATGGCAGTTATGTATTCATGGGGCCACACGCTTACAATTCTCCATCAAACTAGGTAAGATCCATGCGAGGCAAACTAGATCGCACCAGGTTCCATAGCCTGTGGTCTAATTCTTAGATATACCTTCCCTCGTTTCTTCTTTGCTCAACTTCTTACAAAATCAGTTCATACATCTAACAATTACCACAAAGCATAACATAACAACTACTACTAACTGATACTTTCCTATCTATATTTATACATTTCGGGCTCTTCAACCTTTTTCATAATATTACCAAAACCCTAACCCTTCTTACATTAGGTCTTTCTCCCACACGCGTGTTGTTCTTCTTCCAGTTTTCGCTTTCCTTTGTGCACGCTTTCTTGCATGCGCACTTGTTGTTCTTTTTCCAGTTGTTACTTCAGTTTTCTGCACACTTTCTTTCCCACGATCGCCCTTCTTTCCCCTTCGTTCTGGTGGCAACATGCCCCCAACACTAACATGTGACTCATCCCGAGTCACCTAATTGCTATGTGCTTCCTTGATCTCCTTGGTGATCATTTGGAGCTGTTCCTGCAACTCTTCCTCTTTTGTCAATGCCTGCGCAGTTTTCTCCTTGATGGTGTTGATTGTCTTAGATTCCACTTCCTCGCTCATCAGTCCTATCCATTCTAGTTGAGTTTGTGTTGTCTATTTTCTAACTCGGTGTCTGAGTTTGATGTACATGAAGTAATGCTCGGCCAACTGAGTACCCCGTCCGCAGTTGGGTTTATATAGTCTGCATCACACACAATTGTTCTATACAACTGGTCGATATCTTCTAAATCTAGACAAGTGGGTTCTATGAACCTCTCACCTTCTGATGGGTCAAGTGGGGCTATGAACCTATAGTCCCCCGACTCAAATGTCATTTTTATGGTTTTTAAGTTAATTATGGCCTGGTTTTTGAACGCCCAATACATACCAAGTAGCGTCGGGTAAGGTGTTGCGCCATCTACTATTTCGATGACTTCAAAGTCTTCCTTAGTGCGCACACAATCCAGATCTATCGTCACTCCTTTCAGTCTGCCTATTGGTAGGACTCGATGTTGATTTGTTAGATTTAATTGAACAGTTGAGTATCCCAGTGTAGGTTTTCCCATGCATTTCCATGTAGTTTTTGGTAGTACATTCACCTCGGATCCTATATCTAGTAAAATATCTCCCATATTAAAATCCCCAATGTTAGCATTTAGTCTAAATTCCCTAATTGTTCTTCTTCTTGTGTGTAGGTGATTGACAGTTTTCAATTATGGCTTTTGTTCCATTTCGCTGCTACATTTTTCTAGGATGTTTTTCAATATTTTTACAGATGAAGGATCACTTAACATTTTCATGCATGATTGCAAAAAGTATTTGATCGTACTTACTTTTTCCTTGGGTTGTCTTCTATTGGTATGGTCCAGTGATGGCGGAATTTCGTATTCCAGAGCTTCCTTTCTCTGTTGTGCAGTCAACGCAATGTTCTCCTTCTGGAATTCTTGTCAGGCTTCTGTAAAGATCTCCTTCTCCTTATGCGCGTTGAACTGCTTCTTGGGGTTGGTGTTCTTCTTTACCCATTGGTTCTACGCTGGTTCCTATAGAACTGCGTCATTTCCTATTTTCGTTCCTCCTCGAGTGACTATGGTGATGTTTTGTCCATTATCCCTTGCTTCGTTTGAAATCCACTAAACATTCTGGTTATTTTGATTCCTTTTTTCCTGGATCTTTATGAGTAGTGTCAGACATTCCTCCGTATCATGGTTCGATGCACAACAATACATACAAGTTGCTGGTGGCAGTGGACACTCCCATGCGTAATGTCCTGGTTGCTGGCAATTGTGACATGTAATAGGTTCTCTACCGCATTTGAAACCTCCTGTAGCTCGACCTGCTCCTCTATAAGTTGCGTGGTCACCTCACGATGGGTTATACTGTGGTGCCTAATTATACTGCGTGGTATTGTACTGGGGCTGTGTTAGGTTGTACTATGGCTGCATGTTATTGTAAGGTTGTGGCACACTATTATACTACTGTTGCATAATGTTGTATGGTGCTGGGTCTTGATTGAAATGTGGTGTTGCCTGCCCAGTCATCATTTTTGCCCGTACCCTATATGCGTCTGATGTTCTTTCCTACATCAGCCCCATAGTTTTGCAGTCTTTGTCATCATGGCCGACTGACTTGCAAAAGGTGCAATATGAGTTCTTTGGGACTGTTTGGTATTTCTACATCATCGTACAGTGGTAAGGGTCGTGACATGGTTTCTTGAATATTTCGCACCATAATCCTCCCTGTGGTAGTGGGTTTGGCATCCCTATTTCCATATACTATGTGAATGTTGGGCATTCATTCTTACGGTGTCCTTCCATCTTGTAGGTAGTGCACCAAAATACTTCTCATTTGTCCTTGTTCTTATTCTGGTTCAGCTGAAATGTTAAGTTCTTCAGATCCTCCTTTAGTTCTTTGATAGTTAGATCCGTCTGCTGGTACTGATTCTCTTCCAATTGCAAGGCTGCCTGTAGAGCCTCTGCCTACGTCTGAAACTTCTATTGTCATAATGGATATTTTAAGTGTGGGAGTAGTGAGTTGACAAACATGTGCCAATGCTACATATTGATCATAAGGTATTTTAACTTTCCTTTTAGTCGCTTAAATATTTGATCGATCTCCCATATCGATTCTCTTGGTTTCTGTCTTATTTCAATCATCTCATTCATGTATTGATCCTCTCAGCTCGGCTTCTGGAACTCATTGATCAATAGTTTCTTAATGTCGTCTGGTGTCCTTGTCATCTCGAGAACATTGTTCGTGTCTAGACTCATGTACTAGTCTAGTGCGTGGTCCCTTAGCATGATCGCTAGCTACATGAGTTTGGTCTCTTCATCAGTGATCTGCTTTGCTTCCCAGATCTTTGTGTAAATGAACAGATTCTGCTCAGGGTCTTTTGTCGCTTCCCCTTGGAACCCTAGTAATCGGATAGTGGGATCGTGTCTTGCCATTCCAAATACTGAGCTACCTCCTCCGTGCGGTGTATATACTTGACTAAGGTTGCCTGAACTGGCTCCTCCAGTTGTTTCCCTTTGTGTAGATGTACTTTCTGCTGTCAGATTTCCTCCAAAATTTGGTTGTCTAAACAGTGGTGTTCTCTTTGGTGTATTGGTCGCACATGGGTTTATGGGTTCCACACTAATATTAACATTGAAGGGATGGTTGTCTTCTCCTCTTGTTCTTGGGCCTCTTGTTTTCCTCTCATATGCGGCACACAGGATTTCCTCAGTCTGCTCCACAACCTGGATATCCTCTACCTCTTCCTCATCGCTGGCCAAACCCTACCTCTCGGCTACGACTCTCTTCTTGTTATTCACCTTATATTGGTAGATTTCTCCGCTACACGTCATTCTTGAGGACACTGAGATCCACTTGAGTTGGTCATCATCCATCAAGATCAGGTCCAAGGGTTCCTCCTCCTTCTCTATCAGTGCTTCCCCCCTTCCCCCATGTGCGCATGGAAGTCTAGCTGTCCGATTCCATTGTCATTACACCTTTGTTATATAGTATTATATTCATGGAAGTATATAGTGATTGAATGTACCTTCCTCTGGGTCCTCGTAGGAAATATTTCTCGGCTGCACTGTATGAATTTGTTGTGTCTACCGCAAATTCTGTGATAAAACCTACCACAATACTACCGAGCTAAAAGTCAATTGTGCGAGTGAATTTTTTTTTCACCTGCTGTAGCTGCTGGATCTGTTTGGAGTCCAATATAGCTGTTGAATATGGTTTTTCACATGGTTAGCCTTTAACCTTAATATCCACTCCTATAGTAGATGCCGAAAATCACAGAAAAAGACTTCATGTAAATCCGTAAATACGTATTTATCCAGGGATTTACGCGGTGTGATCCTGTGGTTTCTATTGTATTTCTGTGAAAACTCTAGCTCTTTAGTTCTCAACCAGCCCTTGATTTCTTCTCTCATGGGGTTACAAGGTCTCAGCATCCCCTTCTAATGGCTCATTTCTCTTCCTTCGGTTCTTTATTCATTCCATCTCATCTACTCAGTCCTTTCTTGTTCCTCTTAACACGACAACATAACCATTTGTTGGATTTCTCATTTCCCTTCTCGGTTTGCCTGATTTATTGACCCATGGTTCATGTCATTTGGAGTTCCAACAAAGCCTCTAAAACTATCGGCCCTCCTGGTAAACTAGAAAGAAACACAACACCTGGAAGGCGCTGCGCAGTCTCACCCGAGATAGCTTTAAAATGGGTGGTTGTAAGACTCAGGTGTTTATAGCCTAGGACAGAGTAGGGGATAGGGGTTTCTTGATTAAGGCCAAATACCGTGAGCTGTAAGGGAAACTTCTTATTCCTTGGAGTCGCATACGTATATACGAAAACTACTTATTCCTTGGAGTCGCATACATATATCCCACAATTTAATTTAAACAAAGTAAAAACAGATTCATAAAAATGTATTAGGTCTTTCATTAAGATTAACCATTAATTTCTGAAAGAAAGAAGAGACATGCATACATTCAACATATTATACGAGTATTACCGTGGTTCAGGCCCTCCTGTTCGACGTCCACAAAGATTTGGATCTTAGCTCTTTTATTATGGCAGTTTTGTATTCCTGGGGAGACGCGCTTTCAATTCTCCATCAAACTGGGTAAGATCCATGTGAGGTGAACTAGATTGCATCAGGCTACACAGCCTGTGGTCTAATCCTTAGATCTACCTTCCCTCATATCTTATTTTCTCAATCGCTTACAAAATCGGTTCATACAGCTAACAATTACCACAAAGAATAACATAACAACTACTACTAAATGATACTTTCGTATCTATATTTATACATTTCAGGCTCTTCAGCCTTTTTTAGAATATTACCAAAACCCTAACCCTTCTTATGTTAGGTCTTTCTCCCATACACGTGTTGTTCTTCCTCCAGTTGTCGCTTTCCTTTGTGCATGCTTTCTTGCATGCGCATGTGTTATTCTTTTGCCAGTTTTTACTTCAGTTTTCTACATGCTTTCTTTCCCATGATCGCTCTTCTTTCCCCTTCGGTCTAGTGCCAACAATTCCCAAGTGGAGTCACCAATTCTGTTATGGTATAAATATCACAACGATATCACAGGATAGATGGAATATCTCCCTAGGATCTATGTATTGATCCTAGAAAGAAAGACAGGTAGATTCATATGGATTTCCTAGACTCAAGTAGATATATCCATAATTAACCTAAGGAGTGGCAGAGATAGATAATCAATGGTCATGCAACCCCTCTCTTGATCAACGGTCAAGATCTCCTTCGAGTCTCTGGACTTTTGAGATCTCAAATCTTAAACTTGACTTCCCCTCAAAGTACATGGGATTCTGCCATGCATCCTACTGAATCAGACGGTTGAGGCTTACTTTGGAACTTTACCTGGAGTTCACAGATTTATGCCACATCTCTTTTGATTTGACGACTATGAGTTACTTCAAGAATTTCCTTGGAGTCCACGATCTGTCACCACATGTCCCTCTATATCGGATGGTCCAGATCTCCTTCGGCTCTTCAGGGTTTGAGAATCTCAAATCTCAATTTAAAACTCAATGCAATTTACCTGGAGCTCACGATCTGTTGACAAGTGTCCACTCACAGATCGATGACTCTCAGCTCTTAGACCATTCACACTTCAAGAGTTTCAAGTCTCAACTTAAAAACTCTCGAATAGATTTCCCAAAGTTGTTGGTCTATTGACACGTATCTCCTGGAGATCAACGGTCATGATCCTACTTTGGCTATTTCATCTCATCTTCTTCCACAAAATTCCAGAGCTGTGGATCTTGCGCCACCTATCTTCCTTGACAATGGATGCTCCCAAACTACTTCGAGACTTCAAAAATTTGGTAAGTTCTCTCTCCTATGTGTGCGAATCTCTAAGGCTCGTGCACCTTACTCTAATCAGATGATTGTTGATCCTTTGCACTATGATCCAACAACCACTTTTTCTCCTCCTCCCAAGCTTCTGATTTTCTCCAGATTAGAAGATTTCTTAGTTTTCAAAGGTCTCAACCTTTTCTCCTCCTACGAGTCTGACTCTTGGATCTCACTAACATTTATGAAAAGTGATATCCCTTCTGAGCTTGATCCTTAAATTATTTTCACTTCCCACACACTCCTTGCGTTTGGGGATTTCGATAACTCAGTTCAAAGAATTTTTTGAAAATAAATTCTTCTCGCCCTCCTGGCATTCCTTTGTTTTGGTTCTTCGATGATTAGTCATCCCTTGACGCTGTGCACTCCTTGCACCTAGTCTAAATTTCCTATGCTCTCTCTCTGAACTCTTCTGAGTCAATATGAGACTCAGTCGACGCACTCCTTGCGTTCGATATGCACACCTTGCATACAAGTTTCATAAGAGAAGCAATTGAAACTTATCCAGTTTCGTCACAAATTCATACGATCAACTTCTCGAACAATCATACATGAAAAAAAATGAAATAAATCACATACACAAAATGTAACATTCATTCAATGACACAATAAAATGAACACACTCCAATATTTGGGACAATTTTGTTTATTCTATTCATTCATGAAACAAATTACATACATTACAGTTCCTCCCTGCGTCTTTCTTCTACTCTATTCTTCTCTACTGATCTCTATCCTCCTATCTCATAATACTTTTACAATACAACAACAAACTATCTAAGTACTAGCTCCACGAGCTCTCTTGTCCTGTCTACAACCTATCCTATCAAGTCTTAGCAATTACCTACTTTGTCCTATTACAATAACTAACAATTATTTCTAGCTAAGAGTCAACACTCTATATCTGCTATCCCTTACTGTCCTATACGACTTCACAAACATGACATATTTAAAAATGTTGTTTCCAAAAATATCTCAACAACTTGATTTACTTTTGAATTAAATGTTGAGATGTCATGTCCATGCCTCCACGCTTGCATCTTTGACTTTGAAGGCTATTCTCCTGCATCATACTCCTCTGGTTAAAATTTTCATGGACTCCTGTCCATGAACTCCTATACTATTTTTTCATTCTTCAAAATATCAGGTTTAGTGACCCAACTTGCATCTTCCATTGGATGATCTTTCCACTTCACTAAGTATTCAGGATATGTCTTCCTCCTGGTCTTCTTTCCATCTCTCTGTTCAATGATTTTCTCCATCTGAGGTTTTTCTGTTGTGGGCAATTGTTCTTCCCACTGAACTTCCTTTTGATCATCTAATTCTCCTGCCTCATCTCTCCTGTAAGGATATAGGTCTGCAACATTGAATATGGGTGATATCCCAACATTGTCTCACAACTCAATTTCATAAGCATTTGCAATGAATTTTCTGAGAATCCTGCATGGTACCATCTTCTTCATCTTCAACTTGTTATACATTCCCCTTGGAAACCTTTCTTTTCTCAAATGAGCTAAAAATTCATCTCCAACTTCAAATTTAACTTCTCTCCTCTTTTGATCAACTATGTTCTTGTATTTATGGTTGTTGTCCTATAGCTGTTCTTTGACTCTGTCATGGAGTTTCTGCATTTTTGTTGCAAAATATTCTGCTTCAGTGCTTCTGAACTCTTCTTGATTAAGATATCTCAACTCTATAAGCCCTCTTGGTTGTACACCATACACAATTTCAAATGGACTTTTCCCTGTGCTCCTATTCACTGAATTATTAAATGAAAATTCTGCTTATGCCAGAATCTGATCCCATTGACGACCTTTCTCAGTGACTAAACTTCTAAACAAGTTTCCCAGACTCTTGTTTACTAATTCAGTTTGTTCATCATTCTGAGGTTGATATGATGAACTAAAGGACAAGTTTGTCCTCAACCTCTTCCATAGAGTCCTCCAAAAGTATCCTACAAATTTGGTGTCCCTATCTGAGACTATGCTCCTCGACAATCCATGTAGTATCACCACTTCTCTGAAAAACAAATTGGCTATGTGTGTAGCATCGTTTTTTTTCTGGCATGGTATGAAATGTGCCATTTTTTAGAATCTATCCACCATAAAAAATATGGAATCACTCTCTTTCTGAGTTCTAGGCAATCCCATTACAAAATACATATCAATTGCATCCCACAGCCTCTCTGGAATTGGTAATGGTTGATACAAACCATTGTTCTATTGTCTTCCTTTTGCATACTGACAAATTCTTCATTTTTTCACAAAATTGTTCACCTCTTCCCTCATGCTCGACCAATAATATGAATTACTCAGTTGTACAAATGTCTTATCATGACCAAAATTTCCAGCCAAACCTCCACTGTGTTTCTCTTTCAACAGGTTATCTCTCATTGAGCATTTCAGTATGCATAGTTGGCTTCCTTTGAACAATAATCCATCCTGGATCAAATATTCAGTCCATGGGCTTCTATCTACCAACAAAGTATTCTTGCATGCCTCATAAGCTTCCCTAAAATCTGCATCTTCTCTATACATCTCCTTGAGGTGTTCAAACCCTAAGGTCTCCACATGGAATTCTTGTACAATTAAACTCCTCCTGATCAAAGCATATACAACTATGTTAGAAGTTCCGAAATTATGATTAATAACAAAAGTAAAATCTTGCATAAATTCTACCCATTTATCATGTCTTTGATTCAAATTTTCTTGCCTAGTAATAAGCTGCAAAGCTTGGTTATCACTGTACAAGATAAATTCTTTAGGAATTAGATAGTGCCTCCACTTCTTCAAAGCTTGAATCACTGCATAAAATTCTTTGTCATATGTGGAATACTTATTCTTGGTGTCATTCAACTTCTCACAAAAATAAGCAACTGGTCTATTATCCTGACTCAAGACTGCTCCAATAGCTAATCCACTTGCATCACATCTCACTTGGAATGTTTTTCCAAAATTTGGTAAGACTAGAATTGATTGTTCTATGATTTTCTCCTTCAACACTTTGAAACTTTTTTCAGCTTCCTCTCTCCAACTAAAAGACTTGCGTTTATTCTTCACAGTGTCCAGCATGGGCACACATATACCACTGAAATTTCTGATAAACTTTCTATAAAAACTTGCTAACCCATGAAAACTTCTTACCTCAAATATACTTCTTGGCAATGGCCATTCTTTGATTTCTCTCACCTTTTCTGTATCCATATTCAA
The DNA here is from genome assembly GCA_010110895.2 of Picea sitchensis. NCBI lineage: Eukaryota > Viridiplantae > Streptophyta > Pinopsida > Pinales > Pinaceae > Picea > Picea sitchensis. The sequence goes on from SNQJ01S0088292.1 coordinate 88,479, forward strand.
TTCATTTGACGAGATCACAAAACCCAATTATATGAGTTCCTTCTTCATAAAAGAGTTTTCTTCAAATTTATCAGCAATTTCTCTTGCTGCAACTTTTCCATCACTGATATCAAATGTCTTAAGTGTTCTTTCTCTATCTTATTGAAGATTAATATGTTATCCAGATATACTATGACAAATTTTCCTATTAAGCCTTTCAATACTTCATTCATCAATCTCATAAATGTGCTTGGTGCATTTGTCAACCCAAATGACATGACCAACCATTCAAACAATCCTTCATCTGCCTTGAATGCTATTTTCTACTCATCTCCCTCTCTCATCCTTATTTGATGATATCCACTCTTAAAGTCTATCTTGGAAAAATAGATTGCTCCACTCAAACAATCCATAAAATCATCCATCCTTGGTAAAGGAAATCTATACCTAATGGTTATCTTGTTGATGGCTCTGGAATCTGTACACATTCTCCATTCTCCATCCTTCTTTAGACTTAACACATTTGGTACTGCGCATGGGCTTAAACTTTCCCTGACTAAACCTTTATCCAACAACTCCTGGACTTGATTTTTGACTTCCTCATTCTCCCTAGGTGTCAGCCTATAAGCTGCTTTGTTTGGTAAACTAGCTCCTGGAATAAGGTCAATATGATGGCTTATACTCCTAATGGGTGGCAATGAGTGAGGTAACTCATCCGCTACTATGTCAACAAAGTTTTCTAACAGTTCCTAGATTTGTTCAGGAAAATCTTCCACAGAAGTATTTGTAAGGATAACTCTAGGCTTCCTCACTACAACAAACTATATTTCTTTCTCCTTCTTGACTTCATTCAAGAGTTCCTTCCCACTCATGAGAAGTATACTTGAACTAGCTTCACTCTTTTTCTCTTTGTCTTCTATGGGTAATAGCATATGTGTTATACCATTATTTTCTAGGGTATAAGTATTCTTTCTTCCATCATTAATAACTTTTCTATCAAACTTCCATGGTATCCCCAATAAAATATGACAGACATCCATAGGAATTACATCACATAATATTTCATCCCTATAACCTCCTATTTTAAATTCAACTTGTCATTGTTGACTTACCATTACTTGATGTCCTTTATGCAACAATGATACCTTGTATGGGTTTGGATGTGAAGTTGTCTTCAACTCCAACTTCTCCACCATCTCTGTGGATGCTATATTGTCAGTGCTCCCACTGTCTATGATCACCTTGAAAACTTTGTATTTCATCTTGCAAGCAGTCCTGAAAAGACTTGTTCGTTGAACTAGTTCTTATGCCTCCTTCTCTAGTTTAAGAAGGATTTTCCTCATCATGAGGTTCTTTCCTCCTTCTGTTGCTTCTGCTTCCACATACTTTTGTGCTTCAGCAATGTGTAATTCACCTCCTCCTTCTTTATTTCTCTTGGGACATTCCCAAGACTTGTGCCCTGGTTTTCCACATGCATAACATCTAACTTCGCCTCCTCTGGCTTTTCCTCTTCCTATGGAAAAAGAGCTTCTTCCTCCATGTTGTCCTTCCTTAGAACTTCCACCTTTCTTTGGGTGACTATGTTGTTTTCCAACTTCATGCTTTGGTTTCTAGAACTTTTCTCTGTTGATTCCCTTACTTCTGCTTGAATTTCCTCCTCTGTTTCATTGTCTTTGTTTCCTGGCCAATTTTTCTTTGGCTTTCAAGGCTACTTGGTAAGCATCCTCGAATTTATTGACAGACATCATGCTGATCTCCTCTTGTATTTCATATCTCAGTCCATTGATATACCTGACTGTTTTTTCATCTTCATTCTCTTTATGTCCAACCCTGATGTTCATTCTGTAAAATTCTTGAGTGTAGTCCTTCACTGATAATATTTTCTATCTCAGGTTTTGAAATCTCCTGAATAGATTGATTTTATAGTCCTTTGGGATAAATTTGGCTTTCAGCTTGGCTACCATCCTATCTCAGTTCTTAATTTTCTACTCACCTTTTCTCCTTTGTTCGGCTTGCAGTTCATCCCACCATAGTGCTGCATGACCTTTTAGTCTTGTCACTGCATGCTTCACCATCTTGTCTTCTTCAATATCTTTGTAATAAAAGTATTTTTCCATAGCACATACCTAATCTAACAATTCTTCAACTTCTAAATTTCCTTCATACATTGGTACCTCTATTGTTGCTCTGGCTCCTATTATTGAAACAACTTTCAATAAGCGATCTTGTGCAACATCCACTACTACATTTTCTTCATCATCTATCTCTTTGATCTCATCTTCACTGATATATCCAACATCTGGTGCTCACCTTTGCATTTTTTCGATGGAGTCCAGTCTCATTTAGAGTCTCCTCATTTCTTCGTCTCCTGGGTGGCATGATTTCAGTGCATCACCTTCTGATTATTACAAATGGAAATCAAATTTTCTTGATACCGCAAATGATATCATTTTGTCTCCTTTATCCTTTGCTTGCTATCTACAAACAAACTCAATATCTACTATGATACCACTTGATGCATCCCCCCTACTCCCAGTAGGGATACACGACGTCCCAGCCAAGGATATCTTATTCATGAGTCAACTGACTCTCTGAAACCTTGATGGTCTCATTCTGTATCTAAACACATGCCCTTTCGACTCTCTAGTGTAGGTATTATGGTACTCGCAACCTTCCCTCTCGCTCTTCTGTGAAATCTCAAGGTACTGGTTGTTATCTCCCTTTCATGATAAGCCCCCTCTTGATGTGACATTGGATGATGACCTCACATGACCACGCGATTGCGGGCGCGACCTAAAGCGGTTTGGGATCAAACAACTTTTCAGTCTATAATTCTCTCCAATCTTCCTTGTGTCCTTTTTGCAAAACCATGGTATGGATTGTGGCCCACCCTCAATGTTTTAAAGTCCACACAACTCCTTTCCCCACAATGCTAGAAGACCATCAATCTCTCGATTTTGACAGTACTGTCTGAATTGGCGGTTCAAATCTGCCCTTACCAAATCTATGGACCAGATCTGCCCCTCCTAAATCAACGGATGTGATCTCCTTCATTATTCCAAACTTCAGACTTTTCAAATCTCAAACACTTCTTTCCTCCATACGTCACTCTTCTGGATTTGACGATCTGCGGACACCTGTCCTCCTCAATCAACAACCTTAATTCTACTTCGGGTGTTTGACCTTTCAACTAGATCAATGGTCCTATGACCCATTTCTTGATCAACGGTTGAGATCTCCTTTGAGTCTCCGAACTTTTGATATCTCAAATCTCAAACTTCACTTCACCTCAAAGTACATGGGATTTTTCCATGCATCCTACTGAATCAGACGGTTGAGGATTACTTTGGGACTTTACCCAGAGTTCACAGATTTATGCCATGTCTCTTCTGATCTGATGACTATGAGTTTCTTTGGGACTTTCCCCGGAGTCCATGATCTGTCGCCACGTGTCCCAATGGATTGGATGGTCTAGATCTCCTTCGGCTCTTTGAGGTTTGAGAATCTCAAATCTCAACTGAAACCCCAATGCAATTTACCCGGAGCTCGCGATATGTTGAAAAGTGTCCACTCATAGATCGACAACTCTTGGCTATTCATGCTTTGGGAGTTTCAAGTCTCAACTGAAAAACTCTTGAATAGATTTCCCGAAGATGCTAGTCTACTGACATGTATCTCTTGGCGATCAACGATCATGATCCTACTTCAACTATTTCACCTCCTCTTCATTCACAAACTTCCAGAGCTGTGGATATTGTGCCACTTGTCTTCCTTGACGACGGATGGTCCCAAACTACTTTGGGACTTTGAAACTTTGTTAAGTTCTCTCTCCTACGTGTGTGAAGCTTTAAGGCTTGTGCACCCTTCTCTGATTAGATGGATGTTGATCCTTTGAATTGTGATCTAACGACCATTTTCACTCCTCCTCTTGAGCTTTTGATTTCCTCTGACTTAGAATATTTCTCAGTCTTCAAAGGTCTCAACCTTTTCTCCTTCTATGAGTTTGACTCTTGGATATCATAAAAACTTATGAAAAGTGCTATCCCTTCTGAGCTTGATCCTTAAAGGATTTCGACTTCCCATGCACTCCTTGCATTAAGGGATTTTGATAACTAAGTTCGAAGGATTTCTTGAAAATAAATTCTTCTCACCTTCCTGGTGTTCCTCCATTCTGGTTCTTTGATGCTTAGTCATCCCTTGATGTTGTTCACTCCTTGCACCTAGTCTAAGTTTCCTCTGCTCTCTCTTTGAACTCTTCTGAGTCAATTTGAGACTCATTCGATGCACTCCTTGTGTTCGAGATGCACACCTTGCATACGAGTTTCATAAGAGAAGAAATTGAAACTTATCCAGTTTTGTCACAAATTCATATGATCAACTTCTCGAACAATCATACATGAACGAAAATGAACTAAATCACATACACATAATGTAACATTCATTCAATCACACAATAAAATGAACACAGTCCAAGATTTGGGACAATTTTGTCTATTCTATTCATTCATGAAACAAATTACATACATTGCAGTTCCTCCCTGCATCTTTCTTCTACTGTATTCTTCTCTACTGATCTCTATCCTCCTATCTCATAATAATTTTACAATACAACAACAAACTATCTAAGGACAGGCTCCACGAGCTCTCTAGTCCTGTCTGCAACCTATCCTATCAAGTCTTAGTGTTTACCTACTTTGTCCTATTACAATAACTAATAGTTATTTCCAGATAAAAGTCAACACTCTATATCTGCAACCCCTTACTATCCTATACAACTTTACAAACATGACATATTTAAAAATGTTGTTTCCAAAAATATCTCAACAACTCAATTTACTTCTGAATTAAATGATGAGATGTCATGCCCTTGCCTCCACACTTGCATATTTGACTTTGAAGGCTATGCTCCTGCATCAGATAGCATACCTTAATATGTATGCCATACTTTGTATATCATCATTGATGGAGATTTGAATTTCCCACTCTAGTCTCCACAATATTCTTCATGCATACAAAAGACAAACAATTCCTTTATACCTCTCTACTTGGTATCAAAATCCTATATCTACTTGTATCTAATATGATTTATACCGAAGTAAACCATATCAAAAAATTTGTAACTGAAATACAAATATGTTCAGGGGGGAAACCAATGATCTGTTAGATATGATAGAGAACTTACATCAAAACATACATTGGTGATGATGCCATTCTCCCTTGATTCCTTTCTCCTTACTTCTCCCTTCAACTTCTTGGTCGGGCTAGGGTTTCTGACTTCTGGCTGTGATGGACACGACAAGCAACTTTGCAAATGGAAAACATAAAAATACTCTTGGTCCTTCCTTGTCTTTCTTGAGACTTTCCTTTGTTATATATATATATTTGGAGGAGGCTTGGGAGAGCTTCTATATCTTCTAGAGACCACTAGAGACTTGAATTATTTGAGTTCCTATGCCCATGAAACAAAGATACAAATCATCCCTCACCTATCACCTCGTAACTCCGTGAATCTAGAAATTTTGACAAATAGTAACTTGTTTAACTATTGATGTCCAACTACTATAGTTGCATGATGTCACCTATGTGTCCGAGGACATCCCTAAAAATGTCCCTAAATCTCAAGAAAAATATGTGTTTTGGATTTCATGTTCTTGTGAACTCCCCTCTAGCCTGTATGGTGGAAATTAAGCTATAACAACATTTTCAACAAAGAAAATACTAAAATCATGGTGATAATGATGGGAACAATTCAAGAATCCCTGGTAGAGCCTAAGTGTGCCTCACACAAAACAAATATTTGACATAGAAAGTGAAACTAAACTCGAATTGATGATGCACTACATTTGGAAAGCAAGAATGGAGGAGATCCCCTAGGACAAACATTATAAAACGTTTACTGCATGGGTCATGGATGACGACATTTGGAAATAAAAAACTAAACTTCTCAATCATGCTCAGATTTACCACTAGTTGGGAACCCCATGGATTTCTTATCTTGGAGGCTAGAAATAAGAGGCGAAAAAAATTATCATCAATCAATACCATGGAGGCCACTTATGGTTTGATAGCCTAGTCAAAATCATGGGTGGCTTGATTCATAGAATCACCCGCCTACCTCATGGAGGAGATCCGTTTCCCAAAACTCATGACCCTAACTCACTAGTAAATTTGGGTCATATTCCAATGACCCTTTCGACGTACTTCCGACAGGATGTTGTTAGGATCATGACAAACATTGGCCCCTCCAAACGTCATTTTGGGTACCATCTCAATTCTGATGAAATTTCTTGTGTCTGACTTCTGACATATATAATGGAAATGTGTCGTTCAAGGCTCATTTTTACAGTGATGTAAATGTTTGTCTCACCTCCGAAGTACATTTACATGTCATCTTACTTCTGACGAAAACATATGGTTTACAAGTTGTCTATACTACGACGAAAAATTTCATTGCAATAGAGATGAATTGACATAATTTTAGATATTAAATGATGAAAAAAGAATTCGTCGTAATATAGACGCTTGAAACTATGCATGGACTAATTTTCCATAGCTATGATCGTTTCTACCATTGGAAAAGAATAAAAAATCAGACGAATTCTTTGTCGGAATATAGACGCACTGTAAATAATTTAAAAATATATATAATAACATAAAAGAAAACAAAATTACAATATAAAACTCGTATAAAATGCATATTCTATTCAAGGGGTAATTAAGGTTCATGTTCTAGTTCATTGGTATTTTTCAAAGAATAAATTCTTACATAACCAAGTAGGATGATATACTCCAGGTGAGAAAATTCATTCTTGATTCTTTCAATTTTAAGTGAAGAATCAAGAGGCATTAATGATTAGGCATGTCGCATAACCATTTGGATAAAATGTATCAAAGGTTATAAACATATCTTGGCAGTATTATGACAATCATTCATCATTTATTATGTCATCATTACATATTTTTCCTCTTTCAAAGAATGGATCAAGTAGCCCTTGATGACATCATATTATAGGGTTCACTTCGAAACTCATGATTATGGTCATTAGTTGTGCTTAACCCCATGCACAAACTAGATCTACCATCCATTGATTTTTGGAAACTAAAAGTGTTTTCTATTGTACAACCACATAAAGTGCCATGTAGATGTTGCTACAACATAAAATATTAAAAAAATATTCTCTTTCAACCTTCAAATAATGCACATAGTACTTAAGTTCATTAATAAATGTTTGAACTTAAGAGAAAGGATTAACATAAACTTAAGAAGTAGCTCACTTTAGGTGCCTAATTAAAATAAGAAGGCATCACTTTACATGCATAATATATTTTTCTTATATCAATAAATTCTGAAGTGGTTGACATGGCATCAACTGTGCCATTTATGCATGAGAAACCAAGGGTTGGAAATGATTGACCTCAACCCCTTATAAATAATATAAATTATATGATCCAAATTAATCATCACGTCACAATGAACATTGACTATGCCATATATAGAGGAGGATCACGATTCCAAAGTACAAGAGTAATGATGAATTGCAGTACAGATCCTATGGAATAGGAAATTATCTCCCAATAAATACTTAAATGTAACAATATCAAATAATCATGTACATCTGTGTGTGTGAATGATGATAATCATCTAATGTATATACTAGTTGCTCGTTCATTACTCATGTGGGCCTAGTTCCATGCCAACATACTATTTACTTATATAGGTGATCCCTTAGATCGGGTAGAGGATCATAACAATTACCAACCTATTGGAGATGATTTTTCCTTGAAGCATAAGATGAAACCATGTAATAAGTTTTCCTTAAATTTCTACTCAATTGATGTCATGCTTGATTATATGTCCATCCATATCTGATTCTTATTGGTGTTTATCTTTTATAGTCTTATTATATCCCTAAAATACCTTTGGATAAAATGTGATCCAAATTGTCTGGATAAACACTAGGGGTTGTATTTGGTTACTAGTGACACTCCCTTTCACTTCTGCATTGGTTCTGCCAACCCAAGGGGGTTCTCCTAGAATGGTTTGAAACTCTCTAAATTCTTCGGGAAAATAATCCTCTAAACTTGTGATAAAACTTGTTTCTCCTTCAAATATACAAACAATTTATTGAAATCTCCAAAGCTAAATTGAATATTTATGTTTAAATCATTAGATCAAATAAAAAATAATATAAATTCACCATAACTCCCACTATTTCTGCAAAACTAATTTCAAAACAACAAGCTTTGTTCCCTATAAATGATTGATTATCATTTAAAAGTTAATATCAACAAATCAATGTGAATTTTCAATATTACAGTTGGTCCTATAAATTCCATGCCACGTTTATGGAAATGGAGTCAAGAAAGGAAGAACATTAGTGAGGTGAATGTGTCAAACTCACCGATTGAAAGAAAACATTAAATTCCAACTTGAAAATTATAATCAAAAGAATGAATTATGACACTCATGCAACATTAGTCCATTGTCAAGGCTAATTTCAATTATTCTGAATGAAAATATGACTGTAATGTCCAATCAACTATAAATGAGAATCATATTTGTTTTAAAAACCCTGAGATTGCTTATAAACATGATATCATTAATTAGATCCAATCACTACTGGAGAGTTTTTCCATGCAATAGTTGACAAATTTTCATGGAACATTTTGAACGTGTTCTGCCTCCAAGTTAGAAGTAAGTGCATATGTAGGTGGAATGGAAGTTGAGAAGGGAGATTAATGAATGAAATTCCAAAGATCAGAAAAATATGGATCCCTTGTGCAATCTTTGAACCTGTATTAAAAAAATTCAACCCCACAAGTGATGCACCCTGCCTAGTCCTAGAATAGTCAAGATATAGAAGGAGAAATGACTCTTTGAGAAACCATTGTAATAGTTGCACGAGAGCCACAAGGATAGGGTGCACCAATCAATTAAAGAACAAGAAGGAATATGTCTAGAATAGTGTTGAAGTAAGTTCAAGGGATGCACTCTATCTTTTTCCAAGAGAACTACATGAAATATGGACAAGAAAAATGAAAATAGATACCAAATGGGGTGACCTCTTTTACCCTAAATAGAATTGAACTCAATGTGAAATATAGAACTAAACTGAAAATAAAAAAATACATGCATGAGTCAGTGAATAGAAAATTGAAAAGAATATCCTCCAGTAGTGCACCCTTCTTGCCAAAAATAGACTGGATGATGCATGGATAAGGTGAAGTGAATTATCTCCCAAGTGAGGCACACTTCTCTAGCTCAAAATAAATGGGATAGGGTCCAAAAAAATAAATGGATAAGATTCATTTTCCTCAAATGTCCCCAAAATGGAGCACTCTCCTTGATCATGAGTGGATAAGATCCCTTTTTATTCCCAAGATATCTCCAAGGATTCTCTCCAAAGTGAGGTGCTCAATCTACATGAATAATATTCCTCTTGATGCCCAAAATATCTCAAGGATGGAGTTCTCTTGTTCAAGTCAACCTGCCATTTTTAAAATTTGGATAAAAACAAGGATGACACATAGTAGAATCCCCACCTTCACCCATAGGAACCATAGATTTTTTTTTTCTTATGATTGCACTTGCATCACACCTAAATAAAGTGCAAAAGTCCACATATCACCATAAGAATGCATCCATATGTTAAGTAACTAACAAGATCGATAATATATTAAGAGATATTAATGGGGAATTGTAACTCATCATCTGTCATGTCACCTATGCCAAAATTCCTCAAAAATATGTGTTCTTCAACTCAACCCTATTAAGATATCAAACCAATCACCAACTCACTATTAAATTTGAATGTTTTTGCGACAAAGTAGAGATGAATTTTCATCAGCATAGAGTCATTTTTTCAACCAAGATGATTTTTTTTTTTGTCGGAATACATTCGATGGTCTAGCGCCCACACATGGATCTTTGTCGGTCTAGCGTCTGGGAAACAAATCCTATTCAGAATAGGGAAAATTTCGTCTAGTGACGAATGTTAGTTGGTAGAACGACTAACAGGTTGGGGTTTGCGAGAAATTGGCAATACTAGCGACGAACATGTTAGTCACTCGACCGACTAACATGTTGGTCTCTCTAGCGACTAACAGGTTGGGGTTTGCGACCAATTGGCAATACTAGAGATGAACATGTTAGTCACTCAACTGACTAACAGGTTGGTCTCTCTAGCGACTAACAGGTTGGTGTTTGCGACCAATTGCCAATATGGGTGGGTGTCTTTATAATCGATCACAAATGAGTAGTTTTACAATCCCATGATGGGATAATTAGGCTAATGGTTTCCCTCGTATTTTGTATCATCTCTTTGAGGCAATAGAGAAAAACGTGGAACACTTATATGTTTTTATTACATATCAAATGTGAGTAATACCTTGATTTATATAATAATATGATGGACCCCTAGATTATGATTTTCTACATTGAGATCCTCGACTTGAACCGAATGTTGTGGTCTATAACGTTGTCTTCAATTGCCATGTTCCATGTTCCTTGGATGTAATGGAAAGGATCCTTTTGGGTGTTGCAACAAATGAGGCAAAGAGGGTCAAAAGTTTTTCTAAGATGATTTGAATGGGGCCAAAGGAGGGCTTGAAGCCCAAACCATTAGAAAGGATGTGCATAATATATTCAAGGGTGCAAACCAAATCCCAAGAAATATGGGCTAACTTCATGAAGGTCAAATATGGAAAATTTGGAGGAATGTGAACCTCTTTCTTCATCGACACAAGGGATAAGTTCCTTTAACCACAAGATTTGAAATTATATAAGAGAGAAAGTGACCAGATGCAAGAGGGGGG
>SNQJ01S0088293.1:43049-64688 GCA_010110895.2 Picea sitchensis
GTGCAAGGAGTATGAGATTGTGTGTTGGTTTTCCCTTACAGTTCTGGGCAGATGTTGTATATATTGTTGTTTACTTAATAAACAAAGGACCTTCAAGCTCTTTGGACAGTGGAATTCCAGAGGAGGCATGGATAGGTAAAAAGGTAAACTATTCTTTTTTTAATACTTTCGGTTGTGAAGCATTTGTCCATATTGATAAAGAAAATAGAACAAAGCTTGATTCAAAATCCAAGAAGTGTACCTTTATTTGATACAGTGTTAATGATTTTGGTTATCACTTATGGGATTATGAAAATCACAAAATCATTAGGAGTAGATATGTCATATTCAATGAAAATTTCATGTACAAAGATTAGTTGCAAGGAAAGATACAAGAAAAAGAAAAACCAGAATACACAATGCTTGATGAGATTACTAAAAAAAGAAACTCCAAAGGTACCAGAAAATCAAAATGTACAACAACAGGATCAGTAGGTACCTCAAAATTCTACAAGTGTTGTTATAATATCTACCAGGTTAAGTAGACCCCTGAATGATACTCTCCGTCATTGTATTATTTATTGTTGACTGATTCTGGTGAACCAGAATGTTATGAAGAGGCAATGCATGCAGACACTAAAACGAAGTGGGAGAAAGGAATGAAAGAGGAAATGGATTCCCTGGTAAATAACCAGACTTGGGATTTGGTTCATTTGCCTATAGAAAAAAGAGCATTACAGAATAAATGGGTTTACAAGTTGAAGGAAGAAGATGGAGAAAAAAAGTGGTACAAGGCTAGACTTGTCGTAAAGGGGTTTGCACAAAAGAAAGGTATAGATTTTGTTGAAATATTTTTTCTTGTTGTTAAAATGAATTCAATTAGGACTATTTTAAGTCTTGTGGTAGTAGAATATTTGCATCTTGAACAGTTATATGTAAAAACATATTTTCTCCATGGCAATTTAGAGGAAGATATTTATATGCAGCAGCCACAGGGGTATGAGGTCAAAGGGAAGGAGAATTTGGTATGCAGGTTGAAGAAGAGCTTGTATGGCCTAAAGAAAGAAACAAGGTAGTGGTAGTTGAAGTTTGACATGTTTATGACAGAGCAAGGTTATAGTAGATGCCATTTTGATCACTGTGTTTATTTTAAAAGGCTAGAAAAAGGAAGCTATATTATCTTGTTATTGTATGTAGATGATATGCTTGTTGCAGGTTATAATATGAAGGATATAAATGTGCTCAAGAATAAATTAGCTAATTCATTTGCAATGAAGGATTAGGGTGCTACAAAGAAAATCCTTGGTATGAGAATAACAAGAGATAGGAAAATTTGTAAATTGACATTGTCTCGGGGTGAGTACATAGAGAAGGTGTTGGAGAGGTTTAGAATGCAGAATGAAAAACCAATTAGTACACCTTTGGCTAGCCATTTCTAATTAACTAAGGAAATGTGTCTCAAGACACGGGAGGAGATAGAATACATGTCCAGGGTCCCTTATTTATTAGCAGTTGGAAGCTTGATGTATGTGATGGTTTGCACAAGGCCAGATATTGCATATGCAGTGGGAACTGTGAGAAAGTATATGAACAATCCACGTAAAGAACATTGGGAGGCAGTAAAGTGGATTCTCAGGTATTTGAGAGGTACTTCTACTCATGCATTATGTTTTGGAGTTTGAAACATTGTTCTATAGGGATATGTTGGTTCAGATATGGCAAGTGATAAAGATAGCAGGAGGAGCACCACAGGGTATGTTTTTACTATAGGTGGAACAAAAGTAAGTTGGGTTTCAAAACTGCAAAAGGTTTTTTCACTTTCAACAACATAGGCAAAGTATGTTGCTACTATAGAGGCTATTAAAGAGATGATTTGGTTAGAGAGGTTTATGAAGAAATTGGGAAAGAAGCAGGAGAATAACAGATTGTATTGTGATAGTGAGAGTGCCATTCATCTTGCAAAAAACTCAGTCTTCCATTCGATTAATAAGAATATACATCGCATGTACCATTTCATAGGATCTGTCTTGAAAGATGGACATTTGAAGTTGGAAAAGATACATACTAGCCAGAATCTTGTAGACATGTTAACAAAGGGAGTAACCAGGGAGAAACCAAGTTCCTGCTCAGTTTCAGTTGGTCTTCAAGAATGAATATGAAGATGATAAATTTTCCAGGTCCAAGAAGGATCATAGTCCAACATATACAACAGCGGTGGAGTTGTTGAGATCAGTCTCCAAGTGGGAGATTGTTGGTTATGGAGCCTGATTATCTTCCTGATTCAGAGGTCTTTGTTTTCACTCATGTTTATACCCCATGAATACTTTACACCCCAAAATAATGTGCACTCCTCCACGTGGGGGAGTGCAGGGGGGGATTATCCCCCTTGCGATGTCCAGGGGAAAGTGGGCCCTCAACGAGGGTTCCGAGGCGAAGCCCCCGAAGTAAAAATTTCCTTGTAAATGTATATTGTAATTTCATTGTAAATCTAGACCGTTCATTATAAGGTCACAAATCTTACAGTAGAAGTTATGTTAGGGTTTTTTCCCCTAGAAGGAAACCCTCTTTTATGAGGGAAATGTATTGTGGCTATTTATCATTGTGAATATTGTATTCTGAGAGAGGAGACTATGAGAGAAATAAGAGGAAGTTATAGTGGGTGTGTTGTAGGTTGTATCCCTTCATTTGCTGGATAATAATAAGGGAAGGACCTGGAAATTTCTCTGGTGTATGTAGCCCACACTGGGTGAACCACCTATATCTGTGTCTCTATTGTATTGCATATCTTCTATGTTTTATTTATGCATTTGTTTTATTTTATTTCTCCGTGGTCCTGTTTTTTCTAACATATATTTACTTCATCAATGTCTTCTTATTTAGGTTGTAACATAGGTTTAAGTGTCATATCATTATGATCAAATATTTTCTCCAACGGATTAATTCCTCTAGGAATATAATTGTTTAATCGGAACATATCATGATTTTCAATTGAATTAGACAATTTTGTTTTTATATCTACATTTTCATATTTTTGTTTTTCTTTATTATTTACAATGTCATTACCTACAATGTCATTTTCAAAATCAATATGCAAAGCTAAAAATTCATTTACTATTTATAAAAATATTTTGATTTCCAAATTATCTTCAAACACTTGTCAGTGCTTAATAATGTCTAGAATTGAAAGTATATAAAGAAATTCAGTTTCATATTTTAAGGAAAAGATATTTAGAGTTTTGAAAAGGCTAGATGTCACAGCTAGTGAATCAACTTGTTGATTTAAAGTCCTAGAAACAACAATAAAATTAATTGCTAAGAAAAAATTATCAACCAAGTCCCAAACTTGATTCATATAAGCTCTCATCCTAGGATGTTTGGTTTGGCAATTTTTTTTTACTTGTTTAATAACTAGTTCTGAATCAACGAAAATATTCACATTTTGAAGTTTCATTTATTTAGTTGTTTCAAGGCCTAAAAATAAAGCTTCATACCCAACGACATCATTTTTTGTTTCAAATTCTAGATTAAAATATAAAGCATGTTTCTCTCATGTTGGTGAAAAAAAAAACTCCTACCCATGATTCATGTTTAGATGAAGCTCCACCAAAAAACATTTTCCAAACTTCATTTCCAAATTTTTCAATTTCATACTTTTGGCATAATGTTTCCTGAATAGCTAAAGAATTTTCATCAATATTCATAGAGAGTAAAAGATTTCCCATTCATCACCTTCAACATATAATGGGATTTTTTGTGGGTGTTTTGGATCATTAAGAGTATATTCAAATTTAGCCTCTCGATACAATCTTCTATTTTGACCCCCCAAAACTGGAATCGTTGCATAAGACATGTCCAATTGTAAAGTTCCTCCCATTTTAGCTACCCAAGATCTGGATAAAAGCATGCCACAAGTCACAGAGACATTTGCTACAATTACATCTATCATGACACTTTTGGATGGAATCTGTGCCAAACAAACCAATAGATCCTTAATCATACCCAACCATTTTACCCTCTTTGGATCAAATGAGTAAGGATCTTTATAAGGCTTATCAATATCCAATCCAAAATTTATCCATAATGACTTTAGGCATTAGATTATGAGATGCTCCAGAATCTAACATGAAATTATGAAATAATTGATCATGAATAGTCAAACTAATGTAGAAAGGTGGTGTAACATCATTTCTTTCTTCAAAATGGGTTTCAACAAAAACTTGTGGAAAATCATCTTGTAGATTGATTGTCTGACTGAGTTGTAGGAGAGGAAATATTTACAAGCTTTTCCACATCACTTTTTTAAGCATGAATTTTTACCAGTTCTGTCAGAGGAATTGGAACCTTAATCTTATTTAATTAATTTGTTAAACAAAATGGAATAGTAGTAAGATTAAGTTGTTCCTTATCTTTTCATTCAGTTTTCCTTAGGAAGAAATCCCTACTTCATCATTCTTTTGTTGCTTGTTTTTCCCAACATCTTGTTTATCTTTTGTAACCTTGGGTGATGTTGGTTGTTTGTTTGGTTGAGGTATAAGGTCATATTTTCTTTTAATTTCAGATTGTAAAGCATCTGAAAACATCATGTATAGAGTTGACCAAAAATCCTCACCATCTTCTTGTTGTGTTTCAAAAAATTGGTTGTTAATCCCTAATGAATCATAATAATCATTATGAGTTAAGTGAGAAGGGATTCCTTCATCTTATATCAAATTTAATTATCATGTAGGATCATTCTCTTCCATAGCTTCCTGATCAAACTCCTCAGTATTTACTTGACCATGCACAACATTATTCATCATAAGAGGTTGTATGGGTGATCCCTCATTTCTTCTTATTAATTGATGATTAAATGGCCTTCTAACTTGATTTGTGTTTTTGTTAGGATTACCTTGAGAAAGGTTTTCTTGTGGGTTTATTTTTTCTACATTTGGGGAGATGGACCAACAACCCTATTTCCCATTTCAACCCTTGAAATTTTATTCGCAAGAGTTCTAATAAGATTTTTTGTCTCTTCCATTTTAACATCTTGTACATTTGAAGATGAAGCTTAAGTTGGGAGTTCATATTTGTGTTTCTTCTTGTCTTGATTTCTATTTTTAACCTCAACATTACCCGAGGTATCCATATTTCCCTTGATGTCAACTGCATCACTTTGCATTTGATCTAAATTAATATACCTCCTCTCCATTAACATTAAATAAAAACCAAGATCATAAGAAATTGCATATGTGACTTTATTTCCTGCTAGAGAGGGTCTAATAGTAGAAGGAATCCTATTGTGTACCTTATTGAAATATCTATTAGACTTAAAAAAATATTCATTGCTCTTTTTCTTTAATGTTGAAAATTTAGTCAAATAATAATGGTGGTCCCTTTTTTCTCCCCATTGATTCATAAAAGTAATTTGTAACACTTCTCAGACATCAATTGAATTTGGGGGTAAATTCCTAAACCATTTCCTAGTGTCACCCTCTAAAATTTGAAAACAAATATGCATATATACATCCTCATATTCAATAGATAAATTGTTTGTACAATATTGGAAAGATACAAGATGATCTTTTGCAAATATCCCATTTTCACCATTGAATTTATGAAGAATTTTTAAATAGTTTTCTTCCATATCATGAAGGTTTTGTGGGAGAACAATAGGTATGTACCTAACGTCTACCCAAGTATTTACCTGAGGAGGTGGAGGTTGAGTCTCCCCCCTATTCCTCTTCCACCAACTACTCCATCCATAACATATTCTTTAATTAATTCTTTATCTTAAAAGGAATTTGGTTTTCAACCAAAAAAATTTGAGCAAAAGATAGTAGACGATTTACTACCACTAGACCAAGAAGTTTCACCTTTTACAACAATTTTAGAAGGATCCAAATGCTCATAAAATTCACTTTCAGGAATTGAAATATTTTCGATACTAGGAATAAATAATGTTTGTGAACCACCTCGTCGATGTTTGTTCACTTCTGAAAGTACTTTTTTAGGGTGTAAATACACTATAATTCCTCATGATCAGGATTAAACCTTGTAAGTATGCTACTTCCTTCGAGTGTGATAAGTGGAGTCGCCTGGTGAAAATATCGTTATAATGATTTATTCGTTTAAGCCCAAACACTTGTTGTTTAAATCTTGTTCACTACAAAAAAAAAAAAATGCTATTGTAATTTACCGGAGAAAGAAACTCAAACTTCATCCCCAACAATGGTGCCAAAATGAATGTTGTTCTCAGGCTGTTCTAATGAAAAGAACATGGCAAAGGATATCTATGAAGGAAAAATTTCCTTCCCTCTTTAGAATACGTGAAAAATTCTAGTAACCTGAGGGGGTAACCCTCTTGATTGCAAATATTTTATATTTAAAGGTTCTTCAAATAAACTTGAAGAATCATACTAATTCCAAGTATAGGACTTGAAATAATTGATGGAAGATAACTAAAAATAAAAAGTTCAAAATTGTTTAATAAATGAATGTAATGATTTACACAAAGGGAACCCTATTCTCATTTAACCAACACTAAAGATCAATATAAACAGAAACAAAAGAACGGATAAAGAGCTAATTATTCTAAAGATATTTTCTTAAGGCATTGTATACTTCAAAAGAATAACATGCCAAAAAAAAAAATAGAACTAGAAAATAAAAATATGTAGAAAATGTCCATATTGTATCAATGATTATTCATCTACCTAATCACACTTCAATAGTAAATATGATAAATATGAAAATGAAATAAAGGAAATTAAAACATCAATATATAGAGCCAATGGTCATAATAATATAAGTCATCAAGTTAAAAAAAATAACAAGATTTTCATTGTATTCAAAGATTTGAATGGTTACAAAACCATGTTTTCTTAAGATTAAATACTAAAAAAACATTTTTAACTTAAAAGCTTGAAGTTATTTGAAATAAAGAAAATAAGTTGGTCAAACAGGGGATTAATCATTCATGATAAATAAAAAATAGGTTCATAAAACCACCTCTGAGACATTCAATGTCCAAATAGACTGTGTGAATCAGGCGCATTCATTAGCCTAGAAATGATACCAAACCTTGAGCTCTTCTCTTGCTTTTATATTTTTCCTTTGATTGTTTCAATTCTGTTATGAAATAATTGTATCTATATTTAGAGAAAAATGTCTTGGAATATCATTTTATCTCGTTTATCTACGTGTTCTTTTTATTTCTTTGCTTATGTGTCCCTGCCGACATGGAAACATGTGCTGATGTTGATTCCATTGTTGATATTGTCACTGACGTGGAAATTGGTGTTATCATGTGATCTGAAGTAGAAGTAGGAGTTAATAAGGGAGTTGTGTTTCTCAACCTTTATATTTTCTGCCATTCATTCCCTTCTAGAATTTGGTACATGAACATCTTGCATCGATCAATGTCTAATTCTATGTATAAATCATAACATGTAGGGGGTAGGTTTTTCTGAATATCTTTTAGAATACCGAATAACATGAAATCATTAGATGACTTCTCATAAATAACCATTCCCCTTATTTGACCACTTGTATCGTCATAATTGTTCATGATTTGACCCTTGCTTCTCAAGATCTTCTTCATAATTTTGAGTGGGGAAAATATTATTTTCTCATTCCATGGAGTAGGGAGCCCAAGTTCAAATTCTTCTAAAAATATAATTATGAAATGATGACCAAACTATAGAACTACTTGACATTTGTTCTGAACTGATGTTATCAAACTATGTTTAACATTTATTGTACTTACATCCGTGATAAAAAGTAGTTATGTCTTTGATTTCCAAAGGCTCTAGATCTTCTTAAGAAATTTATAAAATCATTGGTGATTTAATAGTATCTCCTAACTTCTCCCTAGACCTTTTTAAATTTAATGTCATACTTCTTTCAAGATTATCTATATATTGAAGTGCAATGATCCAAGTGGATATCGGGGGCCACCCACCTTTTCCAAATGGCTCAAAACAGTTTTCTGTCCATTTTGGCAATTTACTATTTTTAGCAGGTTTTCACTTCCGGGGCCATTTTGAGGGCCTAAATGAAGTTTTTTCGAGATCTAGGTTCTAAATGATATACAAAGTCATGATTGAGCCCCCAAAATGAATCTCCTCGATGATACCTTTCCAACGAGCTATCACACACCTAAAACGGAGATCGTATGCAAAAGTTACGACCCCGGGAAGTTGATGCACCAACTTACCCGAATGGGGCCCACATGACTTTTGGTGCTTCAACTCCTAGGGTTAGGTTTTTGGATGTCTAAGACTTTTGGCATTCCCGATTATTGTAAACAGGCCTCCAGAGCCTCATTGTAACCATCTTCTTGCGAATGCGAGTAGCCGTCACATCTCTTCTCAGAGATAAGTTGCCACCATTCTAGCGAGTCTTTCACTCTGTATTTTTACAGTCTCGGTACATTTATTTCATTAATAGAAATCGTGTATTACTGTATCTCTGTGTTTATGGTTGCATCTCTGATATATTTCTGTTATATTACTGGATATACGCGATATCTCTGTGCATTTCTTTATTATATCTCCGCTCTCATTTTGTGCCGAAAATAATCCGGATCATGCAATAAAATGTCCTCTCATCTGCTGCATAATACTTTTATATGATCCCAGATACAATGTTCTTACCTACCAGATATTTTCTTGCAAAGAATCTTTTGTTTGAAAACACATGTATTCCAACAGAGGACGAACACCTTCAGTAACCACTCTCACAACCAGATAAAAGATCAACACACCAATGTTTTGACGTGGTAAAACCCCTACTGGGAAACATCCACGGCCCTAGCCAACATGACCACTTGGAGCAGTTTATTAATGCAAAAGAAAAAGATTACAAAGAGATTTTACAAGAGAGTTTCCCACAATCAATCATTGGAAAATTACCCTCCATGCTCTTTAAATAGATATCATTGACCAATCGGGTGTTAAGCCATGGATCAATGGTCTTTAATATCGAGGAGAATATGAACCACTGGATCACTCTATGTTCGGAACATATCATGACCATCGGATTTCCTAACTACAAATGCATACTAATGCATATTAAAGAAACACACTTTTACCTAACAACACATTTAGAACAAGTAGATCTTAACTAACTCCTAAGTGTCTAAATATCNAATCAATCATTGGAAAATTACCCTCCATGCTCTTTAAATAGATATCATTGACCAATCGGGTGTTAAGCCATGGATCAATGGTCTTTAATATCGAGGAGAATATGAACCACTGGATCACTCTATGTTCGGAACATATCATGACCGTCAGATTTCCTAACTACAAATGCATACTAATGCATATTAAAGAAACACACTTTTACCTAACAACACATTTATAACAAGTAGATCTTAACTAACTCCTAAGTGTCTAAATATCCTAACATCCCCCCTTAAGAACAACTTGGGATAGGATTGAAGGATTTACAATGTTGACACAATAGGAGAAGGAAGGGGGCATTAGATCCTATCCCCCCTTAATGACAACTTCTTAAACTCCTAACATAGATCGAAGTTTGGAAAACTTTGCTTCTGTAAGAGACTTAGTGAAAATGTCTGCAACTTGACCTTCTATAGGGAAAAATAGCACTTCAATAACTTGATCATGAATGATATTTCTGATGAAGTACATGTGTAGTTCGATGTGTTTGTTGCAATGATGTTGAACTGGGTTGTTGGCAAGATTGATGGAACTCTGATTGTCGCACCAAAGGTTGGTCGGATGTTGCTGCTGAAATCCAAACTCGGAAAGGATCTATCGAAGCCACAAGGCTTCCTGACTTGTATTTATCATTTCTCGGTACTTTTCTTCTGCTGAAGAAAGTGCAATAGCATGTTGTTTCTTATAGGCCTAAGTGATAGGTCCTGAACCAAGGATGAAAACATAACCTCCAGTAGACTTACTATCATCAGGGTCACCGACCCAATTTGAATTAGTGAAACCAACCAATAAAGGAGTCCCCCCTGAACTGTAATGTATCCCGAACTGAATTGTACCATAGACATAGTGAAGTGTCCTTTTAGCTTCTTTCCAATGGCTTCCATGGGGTGTTTTCATATACTGGGAAACAACACCAACAAAAAAGGAAAGATCAGGACATGTATGAGTCAAGTATAAGAGGCTACCAACTAACTGACAGTACAAGGTGGCATCAACTTTGGGAGAAGTATAGGTGGCAATAAGTTTGACTCCAGAATGGAAGGGAGAAGGGGCTAGTTTACAATCGTCCAAGTGAAAGTGATGATAAAGGTTACAAGCATACTTAGACTGGGAAAGAAAAATTCCTTCATTGGTTTGCAAAACTTGGAGGCCAAGAAAATAGTGCAAAAATCCTAAGTCTGTCATTTCAAATTTCTTCTTAATACTGGTTTTCACATGGTTTAAAGTTTTGAGTCACTACCAGTAAGGATAAGATCATCAACATAAAGGAAAAGGATTATGAGATGGCTTCCTATTTTCTTGGTATAGACATTAGGATTAGAATGGAATCTAAAGAATTCGGTGTCAATAAGAAAGTTGTCCATTTTTTCATACCAAGCTCAGGGAGCTTTCTTAAAACCATAAAGAGATTTCTTAAGGCAACAGACAAGGCTAGAGTCATTCTGGACATATCCAAGAGGTTGTTCCATGTAGATTTCTTCTTGAAAATCTTCATGCAAGAAGGCAGATTTAGCATCCATCTGATGGACCTCTCATTTATGTGAGGAAGCAAGGGCAAGAACAAGGTGGATGGAATTCATTTTGGCTACAAGGGCAAAGGTTTCATTATAGTCAATTCCTTCAACTTGGAAAAATCCTTTGGCAACTAACTGAGCCTTGCTTCTTTCAACACTTCCATCTGATGCATACTTAGTTCTGTAGACCCAGTTACATCTGACAAATTTTCTTCCTTTTGGAAGAGGTATAAGATCCAAAGTATCGTTTTCCATTAAATAGCGATACTCTTCATTCATTATTGTATCCCAATCTAGATGACTTAAAGCTTCTGCAAATGTATCTGGATCATGAGTCTCTAGAAMTTGAGCCAAAAGAGAAGAGGCTTGTTGGAACTATGAACATGTCTGGCGCTGATCTACAGGATCAACAACAAGATCACCACATGTTTCTCGTGTTGAACGAACCCATCCAGGAAGMAGAGGAGTTGGTGTTGGTTCAGGTTCAAAGGAATCATCTGTAGGAAGGTGAGTAGGTGGAGGTGGATTTTCATCCTCATTGTCATCATCTGAAGAATAAACCAGAATAGAAACAGAAGAAGGCACAAATGTCGAAGATGGCTCACAGGCCGAAGAAGGCACAATCGTCGAATTAGGCTCTCGGGCCAAGATATTTTCATAAAATTTAACATCTCTTCTAATAATAATTTCATTACAATGTGGTTGAAGAAGTCTATAACCTTTGATATCTTTAGAATAACCAACAAATATACACTTCTCACTTTTAGGTTGCAATGCTTTCCTTTTCTCATCAAGAATGTGAACCCATGCTATACTACCAAATACACAGAAGTGACTTACATCTTGTTTAATTTTAGTCCAAGCTTCTTCCGATGTTATACTTTTAAGATACTTTGTGGGAGTTTGATTTACTATGTAATTTTCACAATTGATGGCTTCCGCCCAATACTGTAGATTTAATCCCTTAGATTGGATCATACAATTAGCCATTTCTTTTAATGTGCAGTTCTTTCTCTCAGCAACACCATTTTGTTGTGGTGTATATGGAACAGTGTGTTTCATTTTGATGCCATGTGTAGTGCAGTAACTTGTAAAATTATTGTTCACATATTCGCCTCCATTATATGTTATAACCTTTGAATTTGATGTCCAGATTACTTTTTTACAAGGTCCTTGTAGGCCAAAAAATTGTCAAAAACTTTGCTCTTAAGTTTTATGAAGTAAACCCAGGTACATCTGGAAATGTCATCAATGAAAGTTAAGAAATACTTGCACCCAAAAAAAGAAGGAATAGAAAGTGGACCACACAAATCATTGTGAACAAGTTGCAAAGGGTCTGAGGCATGCCAAGAGGCACATTTTTCAAAACTGTCTCGATGATGTTTGTCGAGAACACAATCGGTATAAACACCATCTCTGCGTGAAACATGAGGAAGTTTAGTGACCATTTGTTGATTACATAGTTGTTGCAATGAGCGATAGTTTAGATGACGAAACTTCTCATGCCAAAGTTTGTTCAATTCATCGCTATGAGCAACAAAAACTGATGAAAAATATGATGACCCAAAGTTTTCAAACTTGTACAACCTGGTAATATCATCAGCAATTCCAGTTGCAAGAATATATTTAGGATCTTTCAGATCCTTGATTACAGCTTGGTGAGGTGAAAACTCTATGGTTTTACCTTCACCTGAATGAGTGATTTGATATACTGATAGAAGGTTGCAAGAAAGACTTGGAACACATAATACATCATTGAAATGACCATTATCTACTTGAATTGTTCCATATACCACAACACCAAGAGATCTATCATCACCAACAAATATTTTCTTGGTGTTACATTCATTTAGAGCATAAAATATGTCTTTATCCTTAGCCATATGATAAGATGCTCCAGAATCAATAAGTCTCTCATCAGAAGAAGAAGTATAAATTCTATTGAAGGAGAAACCAAAAGCAGAAAGTGCATGTACATGAGAAGAAGAAGAAGTAGTAGAATCAATAATTATGTTGTGCTTCTTCATCGTTGCTTCTAAAGATTCCATATTCTTGAAACATTTGGACTCATCATGACCATCTTTATCACAAAAGTTTCAATGTCTGTCAGTCTTCTTATTTTTATATTTTTCTCCTTTGTCACCATTAGGAGCTAAAGTTGTCTTAGTGGGTTTGGGACCCTTATGTTTCTTGTTGGTGTAGCAAGGATGTTGCTTCTTGGGATTCTTGGGTTTATATTTTTGTTGGGAAACTAAGGCTTTTTTGGAGGTACCTACAGTGTTGATCACTCCAATTTGTACAAGTTTATATTCATCTCTAATCAAAGCAACACAAAAGGACTCAAGAGTGGGTTTTTGATAATCTTTCCCTAGATCCTTTATCATGGCATAAAAGGTAGATACAAACACATAATATGCACTACCTAGCTTAGAAATAATCAGATAGATGCAATGCTCTTCCTCCATCTTTATCTCACATTATTCACATAAAATTCTGAGTGTTTTAAACTAAGATAGATAATCTCCAATGTAAGAAAAATCACTTGGAATTAAAGTTAGTAATTGATTTTCTAACTGGTGTGCTTGAATAATATTGAATTTACCAAACACAGATTCAATCTTTTCCCAAGCTTCATCGAGGTCATCAATTTCTTTAAGGTGGAACCTTAAATCATGAGAGATGGAAATTACGATTAGTCCACGTGCTTCATCACTCCTATTAGCTCATTTGAATTTCTTATCATCATCGGTGGGTTATTTTTCCTTTCCCAAGGTAATCTGGTACAAGTCTTTACTTCTTAATAAATCCTCCATATGAGATTTCCATTGGAAGTAGTTGGTGTTGGCAAGCAAAAGATTACTGGAAGAATCCATATTAAATATGTAGATAATATGGATTTAAAAACTAAAACCGATGATCTGAATGGAAAGATCTAAAAAAAATAGGTGGTTTAAAAAAATGGCACTAAAAACGGACTTCAGATGTGAAATTTATTCCCCTTTTAAGAAAGGCATAAATGGTAACCAAAGGACCACGTGGTGGTGTAAGTTGTTTTATGAAGTGACCCACTTTTATAAAGACAAATGGGGATCACTTTTACAATGAAGTTAATTTATAAAATAAAAGTTGCATGCAAAATAAATAACTCTAAAATAAAATATTAAAGCTACTTATAGTGATTCACTTTTATACTTGAAGTGAAATACACTTTACAATTTGGGCATGATTGTTTTCAAAAAAAATAACAAAAAGAGAGACTTGAACTCAAGACCTCTTACTTAATAAGGCAATTTCTAACCAAATGGTTTAGCAAAACATATTGTATTGTTTAGAAAGAGGATTTGTTGTTGTTGTTGTTGTTGAAGACGACCTTGGAGAGCATGCTCAAAAAACCTATTTTCACACACAAAAAAAATCCGCTTCTCGATGACAACAAGGGTTAGATCTCGGTTAGCTTACCCGAAAAATGCACCTTTTCCTATATGTTTCTGATTTGCCGAGATTGCATAGGGCGAAGGGAAAAGAGAACATGCATATCTAAAAGAGTAACAACCCGGAAACAAATAATATAAAACCAAAATAATACTCTGCAAAAAAATGTAAATGGCGTATTCAGGCTTTATACCTCTAGATTTGACTGAAATGGTTGTATCTTGGGCAAACATAAACTTTTTCGAGTGAAAATAAAATTGTTCGTGATTGAAACATGTGCTCTGGATGCAATGGAATAGTCCTCTCAGCCCATAAATGTACATAAATGGTAGAAAATGGAGATGAGGCAACTCAGCTTCACGATCTCGATCTACAACAGGAGTGGGTCTTCAAACAAACTTTTATACCATGTTCGAAAACACATGTATTCCAACAGACAATGAACACCTTCAGTAACCACTCACACAACCAAATCGAATATCAACACATTGATGTTTTTATGTGGTAAAACCCCTACGGGGAAACATCCATGGCCCCAGCCAATACAGCCACTTGGAGCAGTTTATTAATGCAAAAGAAAAAGATTACAGAGAGATTTTACAAGAGAGTTTCTCATAATCGATCATCGAAAAATGACCCTCCATGCTCTTTAAATAGAGATCATGGACCAATCGAGTGTCAAGCCATAGATCAATGGTCATTAAGATCGAGGAGAATATGAACCGTCGGATCACTCTATGTCGGGAACATATCGTGGTCGTCAGATTTCCTAAATACTAATGCATACTAAAGAAACACACTAAGAAACACACTTTTACCTAACAACACATTTAGACCAAGTTGATCTTAACTAACTCCTAAGTGTCTAAATATCCTAACATCTTTGATGGAAAATTTTCTTCATTTCTTCAAAATATGCATTTCTTTAGCTAGCTTCAACTATTTATTTTTATTTTTTAAGATATATAAGCATAATTTATTTCTATTAATGAATTTCAATTTTCCACCTATGCTTGTAACCCAAAAAAAAATTAAATTTTCCATTGATAATCACTTTCATCCTTTTGTAATTGCTCTTGAATTGTTGACAACTATTTTTTGAGTTGTATGATTTTATCTTAATCTGATCCTACTGGAATTTCCTCGACATATGAAATAGTTACCTTTTTGGCAAATTTAGATGATAACGTAGTTACCTTTTCTTCATTGATTTTATCAATAATTGATCCAAAATTTGCATTCCTTCCATTCCTACTCAACCTGATATTTCCTTTGTTGCTCTACTGATTCTTTTGCTACGCTTTTCTATTCTTCCATATCCTTCATAGACTTTTCTTCATTTATTTCCTCCTCTACTCTAACAAATCTTCCTTCCTTTATTCTGATTCTGCCTCTCTTATTTTTTTGGTAAGTGATTGTTGAGTGATATCTCTTCCTACTTCCTCTTGATTTCTTCCTCAGTCTTCCTTTGAATTTCTTGTTCTCGAAAAAACTTATCTTATTCTTCGTGCATGGATTTACACTCATTTTATTCATTTAGATTTGATTCATCTTATTTTCTTGCTTCCTCTTATTCCTTTCCTTAAGTAGCTCCTTCACTTATGACCTTCATTTTCTCCTTCAGTGACAAGGAGCCAAAAACAGTTGCATTTGGGTTGGCCTTTATTTTCTCCACCTCTTGACATTCTTGTGCATTCTCCATGAAGAAATATTCCTACCACTTATCATGTGCATAGGTCCAACTATTTGATACATGTTAGCATGTTTGAGTACTAAACCTTTGGGATCATGCCTCCTGAAACTCCTAGTCCTGAATATATATTCTAGCTATATTTTTCCTTCTTGTTTGGCATGTTTGGTATCTCTGATTGAATAGTACCCAATTTTAAAGTTGTAAGGTATGAATATTCTCTGCTTATCCTTCACCAAAGTAGTGTTGAAACCTTGCATAATGGATTGGTAGAATATTTCACCAATCACCAACGTGTCCGGAAATAGGCCGACAAGAGGTGGGGTGGACAAGTTGCTCCATAGATTCGGAGATATGTGTGTTTCTCCTCAAAATTCCAATTTCCAATATATCTAAAAAGTTTATTGGCTTGTTTAGATAGTTTTTGGAATTCTTGCATGAATATGAGGGTGTACAAGTGTGCTATAAAGAAATCACATATTAAAGAATATGGCCTCTTATACTTATTATCCCATAAAATGATGAAATAAACATGCACAGGAGGTTCTGATATTTGCCAGCTAAGGGAGAATATGGGGAAAGCATTTCTTTCACATAATATGTCAAAAAAAAAGGAATCCATGTGAAATGAGGATATTTCACTTGGCTCTGTGTTCAAGGCCTACTCGATTTTGGTGTTAAGTTTCTTGGAGATTATGGTTCCCTAGTTGAACCTTTTCCCTTGCATGGATATGGTGTAAGCTAACATAATCCATGCTTTTGTAAACTCAAAGAAATCCTTTTTCTCCATAAAACATGCACAACAAGATCATAAGGTACATATATGGCTTCCACAAATTAGTGGTAGGGTATCGGCCTACTGGCATGTTGAAGAAATTATTTTCCTCTTTCCAACAGTTTGCCAAATTTTGCTGACATTATATCTTTTATACAAGGAAACCACAAAATATTTATTAAGAAATCCCTTAGTATTGTGTAATTTGTAATATGGTGTAACATCCTATTGTAGGAAGGCCCTAATGCACTCTCCCTTCTCATTACTAATCGGAAAATTTCTACAGTTTGTGTGGTTTATGATCCACATAGTTTCTTCAATATAGGGAAACATTGGTTCCCTTTCTATAGCTAAGTGTAACCTAAAGCACCTAATGTTTTGAAATACCTCGTCATCTACCACTCTAATATTAGGTTCATTGTGTGGTGTTGATTCTGGGTAATTCTGATACTTGAATTTGATAAAAAGGTTGTTCCACGTGGGGATGTGGACATGTGTGCTAGTGTTAGGCTATGTGTATTCATATAAAGGTACTTATGTAGACAATTTCTTAAAGGGTAAATTGATGATTGATCATACTCCCTTCATAGTATGTGGTTCGCCTCCCTAAGTCGACGCTAAGCTAGACCCCTCTTCTGGTTCTTTGCCCCTTGTTCATGGTTTCTTTGGAGATTCCCATATCAGAGTCTTCCCTGAAGGAATTTTACCTGCAACCATTGAAATTTAGGAACATGAGCTTGTATTCATTATCCAAGAATCGATTTGGCCAAGGAGAAATATGAAATTGTGAATTTTTCCTAACCTTATGAACAATTGACATCGTTACAAATGTGACTGGTGCCACTTACTAGAAATAAGATAGGAAACAAAACTTTACTTATTGTGGAGGACATTGGTCACACAATACTTTCAATTCATAAAGGGGATGATCCTTATTACTAAGAAAATTGAATGATCTCTCCACTTGAATGGGTTTCTATGATATGAGATATAGATATGAGGGTAAGAAAAGGAATCAAATCTTAATCATGACTACCAAATCTTTCAAATATTGTTATGATAAATGCTATCCTACATGTCTTGTCGACCATTAATGGTTGATATAATACAGAGGGGTACCCATTTCAGTTCTTTTGAAAAACATTATTTGGTGTGATTTGTTGTATTCATCAGCACCGATGGTGTTGGGTATGTGTTATATTCTTTGCATGACTAGACCTAGTGTTGGTTGTGGGGTCACGTGGTCTTGGTTGTGGAGCATGATTATATTCCTAATTCATATGCAGTTATGCCTACCCCCCCTTATATCGAGGGTTCGAGGAGGCTCTTCCCTCTTAGCTAGGGAGCATGGGGGCCAACAGGCCCTTGAGGAAAATTTTGGTAAAATTTCCTTGTAAAATATTGTAATTTTGTAATCAATATAAACCATTAATTATAAGGTCATAGATCTAATGGTATAAGTTATGTTAGGAATTTTTTCCTAAGAAGGAAACTCTCTTTTTGTATGAGGGCATTCTATTATGGTTGTGTATGATAAATATAAGAGGTGAGACTCTAAACATGTTTTTTGTTTTCTTGGTTTGGGTTTCCAAGGTAAAATATATGTGTAATGTATGTGTGTGCCATTGAATATTTTATGTTTTTATTAAGAATCTATTTTCATTAATTAATTGTACAAGGTTAAAATATACAGATGGAAAGGTACAAATTATCATATTTTTTCGGCATTTTCATTGAAACCTCAAAAGCATATTCTAGGAATATTCTAGCCAATGGTTCGACGTGCTTTGTTTAGTTCGCCCTCATTTGAATGAAACATTAACTTAGGATTTCATCGGCATCAGGAAAGAGGCATAAGCTCTATGAATCATAAGTATACAGATAAACCTAGATCATTGATTATTGGCATCGGGAGAAAGGCTTAAATTATTGATAAGTTATTTGGTTTTTATTTTCTTTTGCAAAATTTATGGATGATTGTTCATACATATAGTGACGTGGTAGGTGACATGGAAGGTGATGTGGAAATTCCACAATAGAAAGGGTTAAGTACAGATATTGGTGTGGACTTGTACGATATCCAAGCTAGAAAAATTCATCTGGAAGGATCGACAGTTAATATTCATTCTTGATTAAGATTCGGATATCCAGAATGTGTCATCGACACTTGGTAAGTTTTTACTCTTTAACAATTTATCGACATCGATGAAAAAGGTTAAAAAAATTTCTTTCATACTCATATGATTTTCATGATGCGCGATGACTTATCAATGATCAAAATATTTATTATTATTTTCATTCTAGAACTTGTTTGATTTCCCCTGATGCTCGATGGTTCATTAGTACTTTATCATAAGATTTGCATCAGCATCGGTATTTCGAGTAAATTTCTAGCTCATTATTTCGGTCTGAACTCCGATGGATTCATCAACACTTTGGATAAACTTTGCATTTTTTGTTCCTTTTTTCATTCTTTCTTTTTCTTTCCTTTTCTTATGCAAAAAATGATATTTGTTTTGGTTTTCTTGGTATTTTAAATGTGAAGAAACAAGAGAGAAAATTCATAAACTTAAATAAAACAAATGTGTAGTCTATGAAAATAAAAACACAAGGAGATGTAGAATGGTTAAAAGAAAATGGTACACTAAAATTTAAAAAATTTAAAAGGGTGTGTTGTGTACTCAACAAATGGTGATTCACTATGTAATTCACTTGTCTCCCCTAGCATGTAAATATAATTGTGTTTTGTTAAAATACTATGGACAAATTGGTTATGTGTGGATTTTGGTAATGATGAAATTTTTCTATAGAAGGTAATGTAAATATTTATGTTATTAAATAAAATGGAAATATTTGCACAATTGCTCAAGGTGTTTCCAATGTAGATCATGATGCATGAGAGAGAATGGTAAGGGGAACCAATAATGGTTGAGATGACCCCTACCAGGCTATTACTCTACTGGAATTAAATTTCTCAGACTCAGAACAGTGCTTTGTCCCAGAGAAATTAATTACTAGTCAAGATGGTAGTTGGGAAGTCTTCCTCAAGAGTCAATGAGGAGATGGGAAGAGTACTCCATCTAGAAAATTCTTGATCTGACCCACGAATTGGGAAATGGACCCACAAAATATTTCTATAGAAGGCAATAAAAGAAAGGAAAATTGTGGGAAGGGGGTAGAGAATGCACATGAATGGGTCTGTGGGCCATTTCTAAAGAGGTAGAGCATGTGAGGCTCTATGTTTATGAAGATAACTAAAAAAACAAATTTTTATGGGTGTAGGAACTATTGGACATTTTTTCTAATTAAGATACGAAACAGACCTGCAGAGAATTTGAGTGATTGAGAGAGAAATCACAGCAGTCTCCCTTGCTTGGTGGATAGAAAACTAGACTGCCAAATTCCTATGGGAAAAGGAGAGTAACCATTGTCCCTTGTTTTCATTGAGAAAAAAGAAGAACCTCTCTCTCTCATGGCATCATGGTCTAGCTAGGGGGTGGCTATTTGAGGAATAATCCAAGATTAACTTTTCCTATGGTTGGGTGGAAAAGGGAGCACTCTTCAGCAATTACCAACTAACTATAAGTTTCAAATAAGAGTTGCTATGAGTTTTGTATTGTTTCGATTGGTTTATCTTACAATATGGATTTCATGTGCTATAAGATTATTGAAATTATTATCTTGTGTAATAATATAATTTGTTACTCTGATCTTCTAATTGTCTGGGAATCTTAAAGTGAAGTTTGAAGATCTTTGTTCTTGTGGATTTTATTTCAATACTTATCTAGAAAAGGAAAGTTGTTATTAATTGGTAGTTATTCAAATCATAAGTAGAGTATGGTTTGATCACCTCCAGAAGTATATATATATATATATGAACAAATCTAAGTTCATAAATGATACAAAAACGTGTCCTAGAGTGATGTAAATTCAGCCTCGCTAAAAACAACCCAAGAAACGTAGGTGAAATTGTGTTTATGTGTTCAGCTAAACTTCATTTCAACTTAACAGAGAAGAGGGTTCTGATGAAAGGAGAGTGGTGTAAACCCCTTCGAATTTCATTGAAACTGTAAGAAGCCTCATGGTAGAGTTACAAAGTTTTAAGGTAGACAAGGAGAGGCTCATAAAAGAACAAGAAAATCAAACTGAAATAAATGTAGTTTTGTTGCAAATCCTATCAGACACATAGAGGAAACTACAACATGGACCAACAGTCAGTAATGTGGACATACATTAGACTAAGAAAATCCAAAGTGCACCTGAGATACAAAAGAATGGCCCTAAAAATAGCAACACAAGGAGAAGCACCTCAAAGAAGGGCCAAAAAGGAGCCAAGAGGCATGCTAATGTCAAGGATTCATCTGAATAATTGTCTAGTGAGGGAACTGACAACTCCAAGGAATTGTCTGGTAGTGAGACTAGTTCACACTCTCAGAGGAGAAGAAAGAGGAGGAAAATTTCCAAAAGATATGACCCTGAAGAGTTTAAGAAATCCAAACCACCCACTTTTGATGGAGAAATTAAAAGGGGGGAAGAAGCAGAAGTTTGGCTACTTGGCTTAAAGAAGTACTTCAAATTCCATGACTACTCTGAAAACTTAAAGGCTCGAATAACCATTTTCAACATCAATGGAAAGGCCTCCATTTGGTGGGAGGACCTTAGGAATGTGAAAGGAATCCATGAGAAATATTTGTAATGGAAACAATTTGAGAAATACCTTAAGAAGAAGTACCTCTCTGAAAGGTACTATGATGAAAATACCAAGGCATTTTATGAACTCAAGCTAGGGAAGCTCAACATAGATGAATATATCAACAAATTTCTTGAGTTGATAAGGTATGTGCCCTACATAAAGGATGAAAAGGTAAAGATCTAGTTATTCATTAGTGGGTTGCCTCAGTCTTTCTAAGACAGAATTGAGTTTGATGAACCTAAGACTTTAGAAGACATTATTTGGAAAGAAATGTATTTCTATGAGAAATTCAAGAACAAGGTAGGACCTGATAAGGATTGGAAGAAGAAAAGTAAATTGGGATTTAAGAATAATGGGTTTAAATCCTCAATATTTAAGAGTCATGGGAAAAT